>JADRCH010000153.1:6014719-6025284 GCA_019843965.1 Rhynchomys soricoides | reverse complement strand
ATAATACTATATTATAATACTATATTATAATACTATATTATAATACTGTATTATAGTTTGCATTGTATTCATTATGTCAGGCAATGTCATACCATATCCATACCACCTGTGCACATTGCAGTATGTACAAGCAGAGAGGCAGCGGCAAGGACAAGGGAGAGGAAGGCTGAAGTTCCTATCACCCTTGATCCCCCCCCCCCATGAGCTTTATCTCCAGTCCCAGCCAATGGCTGAAGAGAAAAGCTGAGCTGAATTGTTCTTCTGAAGCTCAGAACGTGATGATCTAAGTGACATGTGAGGTGCAAGAATGCATCCAGATGTCAATGATGTTCCTCTTGCCATCCTTGGTGGCAGATGGGGTGAGGGGCAGCCACCTAGGCTCCCTGGTAGGCGACATGGTTTGGTTACGGTGTACGCTATTTTTCTTGTATCTGTAGTCCACAGACAGGAGCTGTCTGTCAGCAATGTCAATTTGTTTCCTTTTCTGAGGAACACCCAGTGATTAAGACTTAGTCCTGGGCTGGGAACCTATAATGGTGTGGGTTTGGCATAGGACAGTTCTCCTTCAAGGGACACTCAGTTGACAGTTCCCAATTGTGCCTGAGTGCCCTGGGTCAGGAGAGGCTGACATGGGACCTACCCTTGGGGCTTTCTGGCCCCTGGACAGTGAGGGGGAGGTAGCTACTTCCTTGTGGCTCCTCCTTCTTCCCTTGCCTGTGCTTCCATCCATAGCAGTTCTGCAGAAGCCTGTGATGCTGTAGTCAGATCCCTGATATCTGCAATGTTCTCCAGCCTTGGAGTGGCATGGCTAATCCTATTATCTTTTCAGATTTTTGTGAAGTCCTGGGCCAACTGCTTTTCTTCTAATGGTGCTTTGTCCTGTCAGCCAAGTCATGTTCCACTGAGGTCATGGGAGCTGGATAATTTTACATAGGCATCTGCAAACGACAGCTCAAACTCCATCCTCCAAGTAGGTGTTGATGGTCAGAACTCCCAGGCATCTGTTCCCAAGCCCAGCATCTGCTCCACACCTTGAGGCTTGCAGAAAAGCCCTTGTCTCCTCTGAACTCAGTTTTTCTGGATTCTGAGGGTAGATGAAGCTCTGGGTTACTGCAGTGAAAACCTCAGGGGTAAGTAGCCCGTTACACCCAAAGTCACCCGTCAACTGAGAACTTGTGAGAAGACCACACACTGTTGTTTTCTTTTGTAATACACCCCTGTTGGCCCAGCCTGCCTTCTGTTAGACCTAATGTTATGTTGTATCCAGGGAAGTTACTGTTAGCCCAGTTAAGGCTTTGTCCGTGTTTTAGACAGAGGCCACAGAATAATAGTCCTCAAATACATCAAGAAGGAAAAATGGGATCATTACAACCAAGTTCTCCTCCCTCTCCTGCCTGCTTCTTCCTCCGCTGCCTTGCTGATGGACTGTAGTTGCTCATAGCTGCTTCTGCTCATCTCCTATAGCCTACTCCCTGATTCCCCCTATTAGAGATGTAGCACTTCAAGTAGCTCACAAGCAAGGTCGGTGCGGCTGCTTAGACCCTCTGTAATAAGATGTTGATAAGCATTCAAGCCATTTCCCAGGGAACTTCCAAACAATTGTTCTCATGATCCCCATGTTAAAAGTAAATGTTTAGTTCAGTTGCCTGACCCTGCTGCCTAAGCATATTTTAAAATTTCTGCATTTGAACCTTTGCAGAAACTCATTGCTTAGTGCCAGTACTGTTTTTCATCTCCGGCTAATGTAATCTTCCTGGTCCTTCACAGCCCTACTTTGTTGGTGATGTTCCTCCTGACCAGGCCACCTGGAAGCCATGACTAGTTTTTCAGAATGCCCTTAGTTCCTGCTCGTAGACCTCTGAGAGAAGTCGCACCTTGGTTGTCTCCAACAAGATGGCCCCTCATCTACAAGCATACCCTATGTCTAACATTCTTGGATTCCCTACAACGCCCAAAATGTACTCCAGACCTCGGTTCCTACCAGCTTGCTGATTCCAGTTGCTTTGTGAAAACCTACTCATCCCTTCTCCCACTCCCTTGCAATTTTATTCCAGTTCCTGGAATTTCATAATAACAGAGAAGGATCCAGAAAGCTGACACCAGCCATTTCCTCTAAACAAACCCATGTTTTCACAGGACACATCATGGAGTGCGCTGTAAAGGAAACACTGTATTCAGTTCCTATTGAACACATTCCGAGAAACAATAACAATGCTAAAACAACAAGTTTATTTTGTGCTTACTGACTGAGTACACGGGGATCTCCTTATTTGATCCTCAACAAAGCAACAAGGCAGATATTTCTGTCTCCCCAGCTTTACTGATGAGTGAACGGAGATTCAAAGAAAACCATTTACCTCCAGATTCTAAGCTGTGATGAAGAGTTCTTTGGTTTTTGCTTGTTTGTTTGTTTTGTTTTGGTTATTTTTGGTCTTTCGAGACAGGGTTTCTCTGTATAGCCCTGGCTGTCCTGGAACTCACTCTGTAGACCAGGCTGGCCTTGAACTCAGAAATCCATCTGCCTCTGCCTCCCAAGTGCTGGGATTAAAGGCATGCGCCACCTGCCCAGCTGTGATGCAGAGTTTAACTCTTCTTTCTGATGCTCCCAGGTCTGAGCTGACATACAGGGGTGGCCAAGCCTGGGTAACAGTGTATTTCAACGGCACTCAAGGGCACACTGAGGAAAGGCACTCTGTGTGTGTCCTATGGGGAAAGGGTTTCAGAAGACTGCTGATTGGGCTGGAGAGATGGCTCAGTCGTTAAAGGCTAGGCTCACAACCAAAAATATAAGAGAAGGCCTCATCCTCAAAACTTGCCTGCCAGAAAGTAGTTAACAGGCCTTCTCTTTCCAATTATGTCACCAAGCTGCTTCCACTTTTAAGAATTTGGGGACTGGAGAAAGGAAGATGCCAACCCTGGAGAAGAATGAGCTAGCAAAGGTAGACCATGAGCATCCAGGTAAAAGATTGAGACCAGGGCCCAAGTACATCAGGGATCTGGGAAGCTATCACTGTTTTTGCAAGCCAGGTAGGTAAGCTCCAATCTGCCTATAGAAGGATGCCTTGCCCTGAAGAACAGTGAACTTGATCTTTAGCATGGATGGAGGAGATCAGCCAAAGGAGTGGCACAGATCATGATCCTGAGGTATTTATCAGCCATGCCATTTTGACCCTTCCATAAGATGTTTCTTAAGAAAAAAACAAAGACAAAAACAAAACAAAAGAACAAAACTTTTTTGTTTTTTTTGTTTTTTTGAATTTTGGTGGGCTCTGACCTGCAGTTTTCACTTCCAAAATAACTTGACTTTTCTAAAGTGGTAATTTCATTTTCATGATAATACTAAACTGAAGCCACATGATCTCTAATTGGAAGCAGGTCTTGGGCCGTTGCTTTGCCAAGAAACAGTAAGAAACATGCTTATTCTACTTCTTTGCTTCAGGCACTCAGCAGTTTTGAATGCCTGGGCAGAATACAGTTTTTAAATAAAGCCAGTCTCTAAGAGATGGAGGAAAGGTTAGAAATGAGAGAAGGGGACCCCCCCACCCCCCCAAAAAAGGGAGGAAAATAATACTCTTTATTTTTGTGTGTGTTTGTACTGTCCAATCCATCTCTGTCAGCCTTTGGAATGAGTTTAATTGGGAATCACCACTGCCTTGGGGTTCGGGGTGTGAATGTGGCTGATAATTCTGTTTTCAAGCTGGCATAACCTTCTGCTTCCACCAGTGACAGCTTGGGATGACGTCATGAGGGAGGTAGTGAATTGCCCTTCGATAGATATTTTTCCGGCTCCTCTTCAGTCAGTGGAATTCACTGTGTCCCCAGGAGCAACATGTGCTAAGAAATCCTTCCCCAGAACTATTTTGGCTATCCTGAGTTTTTCTTTATCTTTTTATCCCAAGGACTAAGCCACCATCCAACTAAAGAGCATACACAGGCTGGTCTGAGCCCTCCCACTCCCCCTCCCAGCCCTGAAATATACGTAGCAGACTGCCTTGTCTGGCCACAGCAGGAGAGGATGCGCCTAGTCCTGAAGAGACTTGATGGCCCAGGGAAGGGGGAATTTCTGGGCAGCGGGGGTGGAGGGGTGGGGGGATGGAGGGGAGGTGGGGGAGGGTGGGGGGGTGGGGTAGGGCTCGCTTTCAGAGGGGAAGGGGAAGGGGGATGGGGTAGGAACCGGGAGGATGGACATTTGGGATGTAATAAATAAAATAATTAATTAAGAAAAGAAAAGAAATTCTTCCCTAGCAGCCACAGAAACAGGGACACTGTTTTGAAGTCCTGGAGGGAGGTAAGAGCGTTCTTTAGGTTTAGAAAGCAGCAGCGGAAACTGTCCTCAAGAAGGCCTCAGAAAATCCTGACACGAAGGAAATATTTTAATGACTTTTCAAATAAGAAACTAAACAAATCGCTCTCTGAAAGACGGCATTACATAACAGATGAAACACACATCGGAACTTTCTGACGGGAGCCACAGCTGTTTGCTAAATGCAGCAGGCATGTAGTAATCACATGGTGTTGGGGAGATGCTTCCCTATCCTCTGCCCCAGCTTCTGGAGAAGCCACCATTTTAGACAAATTGGCTTGAGAGGACTTTGGGTTCTGGTGGCTCTGAACATCTTCCTAAGTGCTACCCAGAGATTTGCTGAATGTCAGCCTCAAGGAGCAGGATTCCTGGCCTGTTGACAATGTTCTTGCCCTGGCTGTCCCTTCCCTGGCACTTACAGCCTTTGCTGACTGAGGGGTCATTACTTGGGCAGTGGTAGGAAGACCTGAACATGATGGCATGGTTCTCTCTACTCCTCTCCTCCTCCATGAGTGTGTGTGTGTGTGTGTGTGTGTACATGTACATACATGTGCAGATTTGTATACATATGTGTATACATATGCATGTGTCCTTGTAGAGATCAGAGGACATGCCATTCTTCAAATTTCTTCTACATTTTTTGAAACAGGGTCTTGCTCGGGGCCTGAAACTCCAAAATAGACTTAGGCTGAGTGGCCACTAAATGAACCCTAGAGATCCTCCTGTCTCTGTCTCTCCATAACTGCTTCCTTTTTCCTTCTTACATACACTTTGAGAATGAGCTTGGATCTTTCTGCCTGTAAAGCAAACATTGAGGCTCATCTCCAAGCCTGGGAAAACAGTAAGCGATGGATACAGACTGGAACCATAAAAGGGGAAGTGCTGGACCAAGAGCCAATTCTAGATTTCAGCATCAACTGTTGCCTGTTCTTTTTAAAAAAAAACCCACAGCACCCCATGTTCCAAAGGGGCAGCCCAGAGGTTGGGTTGAAGGAGAAAGTCTTCAGGGGCACTAGCTGGAAACACAACCACAGACCTCTAGATAAATGTGAGTCAGCCACTTCCCCAAACACCGATTTCAAATAAATATCACATTAGGTCTTCCCTGTACTTTTTTACTACATTTTCCTACCATGGTCGTCAGGGTTTTTAATTTAAACTCTCCTGCGTTGCATACCCACTGAAGTTTCCACGGATGATGTGCAGGTGGTAAAGGTCCTTTGGGGACATCTGCTCTCTCCTGCTGTCCCCAGGGACCTCTGAGCTCTGCAGTCCTAAGAAGCTGGAACATCTGGTGCATGTCAGCATGTCTTTGCAAATTCAGCCAGTCATCTGGGTGTTTTGTCTATGTGGTGCCAAACATCTGGGTTGACATTTAAAAAAAAAACAAAAGACTTACTAGATGTTTCGGTATTGTGTAGACAGGAATCCAATTTTTAATAGTTATTTCTCTACTCATCCAAGATTCTCTGTCAGCCTTCAAATTCAGTGGAGGATAAAGTTGACAAAGGCTGTTGTGTTTTTCCTCTGATGGGCTTTCTAATAAACCTATGTTCATAGAATATTGCAAACTGGACAATTTTCTTTATTTCCCCTCGGGGTATCTATTTGACATTAAATTATCAGTTTGATTGCTCTACTGTTCTGGAGTTATCCTCCCCATCCTAAATCAGTGGTTTGACTACTTTGCTTTTTCTCTGAGAAACGGAATTGACCAAAATAATATGGTGTGTTGATCTTAAATGTTCCAAAATCATCTTAAAAGAACTGGAATTTTAATGCTTTTAACAAGAGTTTATGGCATTGCTCTTTTTAAAAATGTGTACGTGTGTGTACGTGTGTGTGTGTGTGTGTCTGTGTGTGCGTGTGTGTATGCATGCATATCTTTACTTGGAACAGCGTGTGTAGACCTGAAGCGTGAATGCATGCATGGACGTGTATGAGCGGGTGAGCATGCGTGCATGACTTAAGTGTTAAGTGCCTGCAGAAACCAGAAGATGGTGTCAAGTTCCCCAAAGCTGGAGTTATGGGCAGTTATGAGCACTCTTCCAAATGGGTCCTCTGGAAGGACAGTGGGCACTCTTAACTGTGGAATCGTCTCTCTAAGCTCCTAGGATCATTCTAGAAAACAATTTAGAAGGACTGGTTTGCTTCTGGGTCTTCACAAATCTTTTCAAGGAAGATTGTAAGGCCCTGGAGGTTAGATCTACATTTAAGAAACCTTTGAATATTGAATTAATACTCTCTGGCAATACAGCAGGAGGAATTGATGTTTTCTTTCGACTTGATTGAGTCACACTGTTTATCTCTCTCTAGTTTGTTCTAGGTTGTAAACAAATAAAGATATACCAGCTGACTCAGATTCTTCAAATAGTAGGAAAAACTGCTCACTTCTACATTTGTTTTATGTGTTTATATTCGGAGGGGCGTGTTCATGCTCATGTGAGTACACATAGGCATGTGTACAGGTCTGCATGCACCAATGTGCTTGTTGATGTGGAAGCCAAAGAACAACCTGGAATGTCTTTCTTTGGGAAGACTGTCCACCTAACTTTTGAGACAGGGTCTAGCATTAGTCTAGAGCTTGCCCATCAGGATAGGCTGGCTGCCCAATGATACAATACCCAGGAGGCCCAGCTGTTTCCACATTTTGAGCATTGGGATTATAACTGTGTGCTGACATGCTTTTTAATATTTGCTCTGAGGCTTGAACCCAGGCCTTCATGTTTCTGAGGTTACTAAACATACTGCTGACTGAGTCATTTATTACCTCCCCGACTTTTTTTTTTGAAAGATTATCATGTAGTTCAGGTTGTCCTTGAACTTACTATAGATTTGAAAGTGACCCTAAACTCTGGATCTTTTTGTCTACACTTTCAAGTGCTGGGATTAAAGATGTGTCACTGTGTTTTTACTTGATAGTAGGCATCATAGCCAGGGCTAGCACTCTACCAAGGAAGCTATGTTCTCACCCCTAACTGTGCGATTCTCTCTTTCTCTCTCCCTCTCTCTCCCTCCCTCTCTCTCTCTCTCTCTTTCTCTCTCTCTCTCTCTCTCTCTCTCTCTCTCTCTCTCTCTCTCTCTGTGTATGTATTTTGTGTACGTGAGAACCATGGCAAATGTATAGAGGTCAGAAGACAACTTTCTGAAGTTGTTTCCTTCCTTCCCACATGTGAATTCTAGGGACCAAACTGAAGTCACTAGGCTTAGTGGCAAGTGCTTTTGCTCTCTAACCTCAACTATCTTCAACTGTTCCCATTTTTTTAAATGATTCCTATCATACTTAAATTTCTACTGCTGTGAAGAGATACCATGACAGAGACAATTATTGAAGAAAGCATTTGACTGGGAGCTTGGCTTCCAGTGTCAGACAATTAGTCCATTACCATCACCGCTAGAAAACATGGCAGCAGGCAGACAGGCACAGCAGGCAGACAGTCACTGCACTGGAGCAGTAGCTAAGAGCTTATATCTTATCAAAAAAAAAGTCAAGGGAGAGGCAGAAAGAAAAACAGACTGGGTGTGGCACAGGTTTTGAAACCTCAAAGCCCACCCCAGCGACACACCTTCTTGTTGTTCTTTCTTGACAGGTTTGGGGTCATCACAAAGAAAGCAATAAACAATCCCCTAACCAACTTCTTTGAAAAGTAGTCTGACAATTGGTAAACGTTAAACACACACGTGCATGCGCATGCATGTTCACACACACACACACACAATTCAAAAATAAATCTTAAAACAATGGACAAAATGAGAATTGTCAGTCAATGCACCAGCTTTGTTCACAAAGTCTGGGTAGGTGCTGTTGGTGCTCAGATACATAGGTGTCAATTTGTTGGCTCCTCTCACCTGCCAGGAAGGACCACCTTCTACTCTGTAGCTCCCCCAGACTCAGTCAACCCCCCATTCTCCAAAGCCTAGGCCCTTGTGAGGCAAAGAGCTAGCTCATCCCATTAACACACAGACTAGAGGGAGAGAAGTGTACATACTTCTGCTTGTCCATGGTCTCCTTGTCTCTCCGCCCTTTTCTCTCCACCTGCTTGCCCGACCTACGATACCCACATGACCTGAGAAGGTCTAATTACAAAACGTGGACCACTTGCTGTATCACATGTAAAGGTTATGCTTCTCTAATGGAGTCCCGAAAAAAGAATTTGGACATGGGCACAGGGTACCATGCTGAGTGAGGTGGATGTGGGCACATGCTCAGTGATGTGAACCCCAGGAAACTCATAGATAGAAAATTCATTTCCAGTGAAGACTGGCAGTGCACAGCAACAGGATGAGAACTGTCTACCTTCTAGCCAGCATCAGTTGTGTCACCTATTCCAGGTGACTCCAGGTTACAAAAATGTCATTTAAACACCTCTTCTCATTCCCTTCCCCAGATTCCAGAAAATGTCAGTTGTGAATGAGATTGTTTCTCTCCTAGTCTCTGGGAGTATGGACCAGCATAACTATAGGTGAAGGCATGTGTGGTGGTCAGAATAGGATTGGCCCCATAGATTCGTGTGTTTGAATGCTTGGCCCATATGAAGTGACACTATTAGGAGGTGTGGCCTTGTAGGAGTAGGTGTGGCCTTGTTGGAGTAGGTGTGGTCTTGTTAGAGGAAGTGTGTTACTGTGGAGGCGGGCTTTGAGGACTTCTATGCTCAAGCTACACCCAGTGTGGAAAACAGTCTCTTTCTTCTGCCTGTCAATCAAGATGTAGAATACCCAGCTCCTTTAGCACCATGTCTGTCTGCAAGCTGCCATGCTTCCTGCCATCATGATGATAATGGCAAAACCTCTGAAACTATAAGCCAGTCCCAGTTAAAGATTTTCCTTTATAAGAGCTGCTATGATCATGGTGTTTCTTCACAGAGTGGGTGGCTGGGCACTTTCTTGTCTGCTTTTGGATCCTCTAAATACTTTTAAGAAAGAGGTCAGGAAGACATTAACATAGAGGGAAAATGGAAAAATGAAGCTCTCAAGGCATCCAGGAATGTGGGGCTCTGTGGGATTTCATTTCTCACATGCAAAGCACGTTTTTGTTAATCTATCATTTCTGAAATAAACGATCCACAGTCATTCAAGGCGAATGCATCCCAGACCTGGGTTGGGCTCATTTAATTTGGAATCAGAAATGACTGGCAGGTTGATGGAAGAGACCTGCCAATAAATTACATACATCCTGTTACTACAATTCCTAAAAATATCTTTGGAGACTACAGAGAAACTAGTAATGACAGTAGATGAACAGAAGGAGAAAAAAAATCCAACCATAAAAACTAAGCAAAATTTTATCCACATTCCCCAAGCTGTCATTAAAATTAATTTGCTTTCATGCCAAAGTCAAATATGCCCATGTAATGTGCAATTCACTGAATCCACTCAGTAAAATGTTAATTTAAACTAGATTTTTGGTGCTATGCAGACTCAGCTCTAGGAAGGATTTTTTGTGCGTTGTTTAATGGAAACCTCAGGTTTTTTAAAGGTGGCTGTGAAGAACTGCCTCAGAAAGAGGCTGGGTGATAGTAGCAAAGATCATGGGATTCTAGTTCCAAGCACACACAGTGTATATTTGCTTCAGTTTCTCCATTCAGAAGGCAGGACCTACCATTCCTATCCAACCAGCTGCTTACTATCTCAAAGTTATCCATGCAGGTAAACCAGGTACAATTTGACCACAGGAAGCCATTTGGAGTTACACAGGTTCTGAGGTAGCTTCTGGGAATCCTCTTTCGGCTTCCTGATGGAAGCCGCACAACTGGTAGCAAAGGATAGTGGGTAGGAAGTGATTGAGGTGGGCTGGGTCTGAGCTGAAACTAGGAAGGCCATTTCTCAGCCATCATTCTACTGTCGCTGGTTTTGGTCTGGAAAAACCAAATAATTTGTTTAACCTGATCCCCTTTCTCTACCTTGAGGGAAAGCTCCTATAAGCTCACTGTAAACACAAGTATGCCATGTGGGGCTTTCATCCATCTAGTTCAGACCACGGCTGACACACACTGGGCAAGATCTCCTTCATTCTTTCCTGAGCTCATTTTCCACACCAGCTTAGCCTCTCACTTCTATCCAGAGGTGATTATTTGCACAGTGTGAATTTTGAGGGAAGTGAATTTATCAGAGCCAATCTTCGTCATCGCGAAGGCATTTTCTTGGACACAGAGATGGTCTTAGATTCTTAGGATAGGACTTAAGGAGATGCAAAGGTTATTAGGAAGTACTGAGCTCAAGAGGGGACTGACTCTCAGATGTCATTCAGCATGGGGCTGTTATT
>JADRCH010000153.1:5942350-6006413 GCA_019843965.1 Rhynchomys soricoides | reverse complement strand
CAGGCACAGGCACAGGCACAGGCACAGGCACAGGCACAGGCACAGGCCAGTCTGGTGGAGGAAGCTTTTCTGTTCTCTTCTCAGGTGACTCTAGGCTATGCCAAATTGGCAGTAAGAACTAACCAGGACGCCGTGGTATCTCTTTTTTTCCATCACAGACATTGAAAGTACAGCAAGAATAAGTCACTTAAAGCTGGAGGGAAGCTGAGTAGGGAAGGAACTCATTTAGGGAAAGATGAAGGACCTCGGAGTTCATAGATCTGGCAGCAATGTTTGCAGGTGCCTCACAGGCCTACAGCAGAGACCAATGGTATTTTCAATAATAAAAAGGGGACCTAGAGATTTGACAACAGAACTTTAAAATGTGTGCATGGAGAGCAAAACTCCGTTTCAACACCGCTGGCCCCTCTTTGCCCCCAACATTGGGATATATTCTTTTGTTACCAGTGGAAAAATGACAAGAGAATTCTAGAAGTCCAATGCAAAACAGATTCAGTGGTTGTGATTCCCTCAGAGGCAGCAGACTCAGGCTTTGGCATTGGATCGTGTCAAGATCTGACCATAGAAAGCAAGTAGCCAGGAGCGTGTTCATTTATGTCCATTCATGCCCTGCCAGTTGGAGGCTCTTTGATCACCAAACATTCATTTTACTTCAACTTCTAAGAAGAATGGGGTGGGGTGTGAGTGAGGAAGGAGGGGTCAGCCCTAGAGAAGTCTCAAAGTCTGCTAGGCATGCTGGGTGACTTTTGCTTAAGCTGAGAACTTTGCTTTCACAAATGGATTTATAGCCTTGAACCAAAGCTAACAAAGAAAAGACAAACATGTCACTGAAAGTAACATGCTGACATGTGTTGATGTCTCGGCCAAAATTCATAACATAACCCAGAAGGAGCACTTGAGATGCCTGGCCATGGATCCGGGATGATGTCGTATTTCTGGGGAATTCTGCTAGGGAACATCCAAGAAATGTCAAGGCAAGGAAAATGGGAAACAGTAGCTTTAGGTCCTGTGAATGAAAGTGTTTTTTAAAATTAATCTTTATTCTGGAACTTTAAAGGAAATCTGGATGGAAGAGAAGTGGGAGAGGAGGTTTGCCAGATGCAGTGAAAGCCTTGAATCAGTAAGGAGACACACCCCTGTATGTTCATCCACACCACATGCATTCTGAAGACACATAGGCACTAGCATACACCTTTTCTTTTAGAGGTGTGGTCAACTCTGCAGTTTGGTGAATAAAGAAATATGGTGCAGTTCTCTCTCTCTCTCTCTCTCTCTCTCTCTCTCTCTCTCTCTCTGTGTGTGTGTGTGTGTGCAGGTCAGGAAAAAAATCTAGCTGTTATTTCTTAGGACAATCCCCTTTTTTTGAGACAAGCTCTCTTGCCTGGAACTCACCAGGTAGGCTAAGCCAGTTGGCTAGTGAGCTCCTGGAATTCTTCTGTCTCTGCCTCTCCAGGACTGAGGCCATAAGCATAAACCACCAAGCCCATCTGGTTTAAAAACACGGCTTCCAGAGCTCAAACTGTGCTTGGAAAGCAGGCAATTTTCTTATGTGTATCCCCCAGCTCTGAAATTGGTCCTTATTTCTTGGAGTCTCTATTACATCCCTGAAATCAGAGAATGGCAGTTTCTCTCTGAATGCACTACACACACACACACACACACACACACACACACACACACACACACTTTAAAAAGTAAAATTTACTTTTAGAAAGAGTAGCAGTCCATTCTGATCTATTGTGATATTTTTGAGTTTAGAAGGAAGAGTCACTCGTTTTGAATGTTCAGGTTTCACATGAAAAGTCCATCAATTAATAGATTTAAAAAGAAAAAAAAACCAGGCAACATACACAAAACAAAACCAAAAAACAACAAAACCAAAAATATACTAGGGCTTTGGTAGGAACCAGAACATATTAGAAGCCAGAGGGAAGAGTTTCCAGGTGGAAGATGGCCTCCAAAGCTATGTCCATCACTCTGGTGGACTTGCCATAGATCCTATAGCCAAATCTCTGGATCACCTGCCACTTCCTGGCTATGGTCCCATCATTTAAGTTATGTTAAAGGAAATTGAAAAATGGAGCTTGTCCTATGGATCCATTTATGTGACCTTTCTGTAGTGTGAAAATGGCAACATATGGCCCCTTTTAAGTCCCTGTGGCTTTGAGGGAAAAGGGCAGTTGCCAGCTAGAAGGCTTGTTTTTCAAATGTCCGTTCTGATTTCATCGTTTCATTTTACAGGAACCATTTCAGTTATTCTCCAGACCAACCCCATAGAAAGTGACTTGGGCATTAAGAGGGAGATGAAGGGTTGAGGTGTGAGGGACTTGTCTGGGCTGTTTCACAGAGCTGGTCCCTCAAAGAAGATGGAGAGGTCCTGGAGTGGAATAGAAGGTAGTAAGCTGATGTCCTTCCAGTTGTGTAGCCTGACCCCAAATCCTGTAGCAAATGTAAAATCATCCAGAATAGTATAACATAGCACACACGTGTGTGTGTGTGTGTGTGTGTGTGTGTGTGAACTTCATGCATATACACAATGAATTTTGATCACATCCACCCACTATTCCTCCCAACTCCTCCCTAGGACCCCTCACGTCTATCTCTAAACCTTATGTGTTCACTTTTAGTCCACTGAGTCCAAAGAGTGATTTCTGTATGTGGATGGGTGTGTTGCCATCTAACAGTGCCTGGACCTTTAGTAGAGGCCACATTCCTAAAGAAATCTGACTGCTCCTCTCCCAGTAGCTGCCAACTCTCAAAAAGCTAGACAGAACTACCATACGACCCAGCTCTACATTCCTGGGCATAGACCCAAAGAACTTAATATTCTACAACCGAGATGCTTGCTCATCTGCGTTCATCCATGTGTTGCTACTCTCAAGAGCCAGGAAATGGAATCAACCTAAGTGTCCATCAACCTAGCTGGATGGATAATGAAAATGTGGTATATATACACACTGGAATTTTATTCAGCTGTAAAGAAATATGAAATTCAAAGGTAAATGGGTGGACCTGGAAATAATCATATGGACTGAGTAATGCAAGCTTATGAAATGGTAGATTCCAGGCTGCGAGGAAGCCCTTCAGGTAAGGTGCTTGTTGTGAGTCTCATGAGCTGGGTTCCATCCCCAGTTCTCACAGTGAAAGGAAAGAGCAACTGCAGATCTCTAAAAGCAAGCCCTGTACCATGGATACCCCCACCCCAACACACAAAACATTATAATAACATTTTTAAGTGAGTCTCAATGCTGACTAGGGTCATGTAACTGGGTGTGGAGCTTACAAAAGAGTCACAAGAGTAGAAAGGTTCTAAACCTGCGGTGGCCAAAAATTAATTCAAAATCAAATGTACGATGAATCTGAGGAGTTTCTGTCAGTCTTTGCTCCTGTTGAATGTTGTGACATCATTGTGCTCTTGGTCCTCAAGGCACAGCGTGCTGGCTTTGCACCACATGCGCCCTGGCACCAAGCATCTTTACAAACATTGCTTGAAACGCCTACATTCTGATTCAAGGCAGTTGTGTGTCATGCATGAGACTATCTCTGTGGTGGCTACAAGCTTTTATTCTTAAAGAAACTTAACGGTATAATCCATAAAACCAAGACTTTTAACATTTTCTTGTTATCATTCTTCATCATATAAATATTAAATTATTATATCTTTGTGTTGTGCTGTGTTAAACAAATAAGCATATCCTTCCCATTAGTATAAAAGTAAGCTAGACTTATCAATAAATGGTGAATAATGTTCATACAAAGAGTTGTGTTAAAAATAAATTCTCTTATGATGTATTAGCCATATATGAAGACATATATGTCATTTAAGTGTACTGATCCAGCCAAGTCCCACACATTAGCTGGTCATTCTCTTGTCCCCAGAGAGAAAGAGAAGAGACTATGAGACCCTCATCAAGACTCCATGGAGACAAGGTTACAATGGAGACAATTATTAGAAAAACTGATAAATAGTGAGAGTTTAGGGGCTGGCTGGAGCGTATGTGAGGGACCCATACAGAGAAACATGGGGAAAGTGGGGCTACCTAAAATCAACATGTTGGCTTTGCCCATGTGAAGGAAGTTCCCTTTCATTCAAAGAGACCACACATCTCGATTTGTCAGAACACCTAGGACCAGCCTATATGGAAAATTCTCATCTCATGATCATTTCAACTTTTCAACTAACGTAGTGTAGGAGTAACTTTATTCTTCTTCATTTTGTTCTTTGAAGCCCACGTCCTTATCCATAAGAGATCTTTGGGAATGATAAAAACTGGGCTTAATTTTTATCGCAGGTGTATCGTGTGGCTCATATGTGCCATGATATACATGCGGAGGTCAGTGGAAGCTTTTGTGGAGTCGGTGCCTTCCATCTGCTGTTACATGGATTCTGGAGTCATCGAGATTGTATGGTCATCTCTCCCAGCCCAGAGTCCCATTACACAAAAATTCCCAGAACCCTAAGTCCTCCTCATTGACAACGTGTTCTGAGGGCCTCCCTCTGGATGGTAAGGCAGGTGTGGATAGTGAGTTACAGAAAAAGAAGGAATCTACTCCCCCAATACTGACATAATATATTTATCTTAACAAAGTTAATGAATGTGTCAGTCACTTTTTCAACCACTGATAGCAACCACCGAAGAAAGAAAAGATTTGTGCGGGCTCCCAGCTCAGAGGAAAAGCCATGGTGTCTGGAGTGATCAAAACAGCCCAGTCAGTGGCAGCTGGAGCTTGTCATGAGACTTATCAGTGCTAACCTAGATGTAGAAGCCAGAACGGGAATTGGAACTAGCCTATAACCATGAGAAGCCTGCAACCTATGACATACCTTTGCCAGTCATGACTCATGACACTTGATTCATGGGAGTTAGCCTACCCAAATAGTGTCATCAACTCCAACCCAAGCATTCAAGCATGTGTGCGTGTGCGTGTGCGTGTGCGTGTGCATGTGTGTGTGTTGGGGACATTCCATATTCAAATCAGAACAGTCATCTTTCTACAGGGTAACATCTATTTCCAGACCATGTTGGAGTCCTCATGGCTGAGGAAATAGCTCTCAGGAAAGAAACACAGGCTATGGCCTTTTGAGACTGATATGTGGAGGAGGTATGATTCCTGGAGGTTCACATTCACCTTAGGGTGGAGTGGGGTCCCAGTCCCCCATGCTTGCAGCTATGCTCCACCGTGACACATTTGCCAACACACACTGCTATTCTGTGCTTTAGTTAGAAATACCACAGAAAGCCTCTGCTGCTCGTCAACAAAAACACATTCGTACCAAGACCTTAAAACACACACATACATAAATTGCCAATTATTCCCAGTTCACAGACCCTGGCAAGAGGAGAGGAGTTGCTGTTTGCTTCCCCTTAGGCCAAATTAAGCTTCCCTTTTCATGGCAACTTATTTGTGGGGGTAATTTTCCACCTCATTTAATTGGGTTAATTGATTCGGCAGCCTTGTCAAGGGACAACACAGTGTTGGATGCTTGAGAGCAAACTTCTCCTGTTCTCTTAGGACTAGCTTTGAGCAAAATGGCCAGATTAATTTTCCTGTTTTCAAACTGAAATTGGCCTTTTTTAACCTTGTGTCTGGCTATGGAGCACATGAGTAAGTATATACAGAGAGTCACTCATTTATTAAATCCTTTGAAAAGAACCGGGTGTTGAGCCCAGCGGGTGACTCTATTCCAGGGACAATTATCCCACTGAAGGGTGAGAGAAAGAGAGAGCTAAAATACCCAAGACAGAAGAAAGCAAGCCCAGAAAATTCCAGCAAGGTAAGCATTACCATTCTCTAATGTGGCAGTGCTCAATCTGTGGGTCTCAACCCCTCTGAGAGTTGAATATCAGATATCCTGCATATCAGCTATTACATTACAATTCATAACAGTAGCAAAGTTACAGTTATGAAGTAGCAACAAAATAATTTTATGGTTGGGAGTCAGCACAACGTGATGAATTGTATTAATTAATTACATTAGGGAGGTTGAGAACCACTGCAGTGGTCTGGATTTTCCAGATGTCCAAAGGTTGTGTTCTAATGTACCCAGTTTGTAGATTGTTACGGTTTATGGGGAATCTAAGGGGTGGGTAAAGGTTGAGCATCTGTAATCTTTAAAAAATCTGAAACCTGAAATACTCCAACATTTAAAATTTCTACTGAGTGCTGGCATGGCATCGGGGGAGTATTGAGTTACTGGATAAAATTATCACTAGTCATTGGGCTAGGCGGTGCAGGGCTATACAATCCTAGTCACCCAGAGTCAGGAAGACTGCAAGTTTAAAGTCAGCCTGGGCTTCAGAGTGAGTTCATGGCCAACCTGGACAACTAAGCGAAGCCTTGTCTGTAAAGGAAACATAAAGAGGCATAAGAGGGCATAGCTCAGCAGTAGAGTGCTTGCCCAGCACTTGTGAATACCTAGATGGAATCACCAGAAAATTCAGATGATGAACCCTCTATTAACATGTATGAGCTGCATTTAGAGTTGGTCCCATTTTCAAGATGCAGAATACCTAGATATTCAAATGCAAATATTCCAGGATTGGAAATGAGTCCCAATACTCCCAATTTCTAGCGCTTCAGAGAGCATTCACTTAACCAACACTAGGTATTGCTAAATTGAAAGATGGATCTTCTCTCTCCTGCATTCTTGCTCCTGTTCTGGTTCACACATGCTGCATGGGATGCTAAGTCTGGAGGAATGGCTCCAACACACAGAGAAGCACATAAGACCACTGCTCTTGACTCTTCCAGTGCATGGATTTATTTAATCCTTACTACACATCAAAGAGCCTATTATGATCATTACCCCATTTACAGATGAGAAAAGGGAGGCATATGGTTCAAAGGGAAAATGGGCTTAAAGTCTCATAGTGAATCCTCCCAGTGCCTGGACTCTAGACTCTATTCTTCACCACCAGTCTAGGAAAAGCTAACGATGGTATAGAGAAACGATGGCAGATGTGCTGCATAGTTTTTTGCTAACTTGAAGTAAGCTAGGGTCATCTGAAAAGAGGGACCCATGAGTGGAAAGATGCTTTTCTATCAGCTTGGCTATAGACAAATCTCTAGGGGCCTTTTCTTGATTAAGTATTGATGTGGGAGGTTCAGCTTACTGTAGGCAACACCATCCCTAGGCTTCTGCTGTGTACAAAAGAGCCAGATGAATGAACCATAGAGAACATGTGAGTAAGCCATGTGCTATCATGGCCTATGCTTCTGTTGCTGCCTACAGGTTCTTGCCCTGACTTCTCTCAGTGATGGGAGTGTAAGCCAAACTCTTTGCTCCCTGATGTCACTTTTGATTAGAGTGTTTTATCATAGTAAAAGAAAGAAAATGAAGGTAGCCAGCTTCTGAAAACTGGGGAGGGTGCTTTTGAGGGAGGGAGGGAGAGAGAGAGAGAGAGAGAGAGAGAGAGAGAGAGAGAGAGAGAGAGACATGGTCTACCATAAACTTCTTCCTGGGAAATGAGTCAGGAAGACAAGACTGTGTGCCAGCATTGATCTGAGACAGAAGTTGTGAACATTTAGCAAAAGGCTGGATATGACCACATGTGGCAACAACTGAGTTTTTTGACTTGTAACTCAAAGACAGATACAGATAATAATGCGAATAATTGAGTGTGGCTGTGTGCCAATCAATCATTATTCACAAAACAGGCAAGAAGTGACCCGCAGGCTTCCCTGTAGAATAATGCTTTTTTGTTTTATTTTTAGCTTTTTGTGTGGATTTAAACCATTGTGAAAGAGTCTAAAAGAGTCTAAACAAAAACAGATCCAGCGACCCTATTTTCTTTATATAATCTAATACAGTGCTTCTTAACCTTTGGGTCGAGATCCCTTTGGAGGGGGTGTGTGTGAAACAACCTTATTATGGAGGGGTCACTTAAGACCATTGACAAACCCAAACAGTCCCATTGCCATTCATAGTAGTAGCAAAATTACAGTTAGAAAGTAGCAATGAAATTAACTTTATATTGGGGATCAGTCACGGCAACATGAGGAATTGTATTAAAGGTCAGCAGTATTAGGTAGGTTGAGAACCACAGCTCCATATCATGTGTACTTTTCTGTCTGAGGTTCCGGTGGGATTTGAATGAAAATGTCCCCATTAGGTTTATAGGGAGTGGTCTATTAGGAGGTGTGGCCTTGGTGGAGTAGGTGTGGCTTTGTCGGAGGACTCCTGCCTCTGAGGAATGCGTTTTAAGGTTTTCAAACCTTAAGCCAGGCCTAGTGGCTCACATTCACTTCTGTTGCCTTCCGATTAAGATGAAGAACTCTCAGCTCCTTCAGCACTGTGCCTACACGCTGCCACATTTCCTACTGTGATAACGGACTGAACCTCTGAAACTGTGAGCCAGCCCCAATTAAACGTTTTCCTTTATAAAATCCTTGTCTTCTCACAGCAATTGAAACCCTAACTCCTTTTCATCTTTTACTGTTTGATTCTTACACGTGAAGATTTTAATACATTTAATTAACCTGAATTTTTCATCTTATAAACGGTCAGCCTGAACCCCAAGGACCACAGTAAATAGTCTATGAAAGGTCAAACTGTGTCAATAAACAACTTGGCTGTTTATTGATTTTCGTTGTTGCTGTGTTTTTAAGCAAATTGACCTCTGGGACATTCAGGAGCTTGAGGAGTGTGGGGTACCCTGTTGCTATGGACCCATGGCAAATGTGCCCTCCCCCTCTCTGCCTTTAAGAATGCCCTTATAAAGTCAACTTTCCTTTGTCATTTCAAAGGAGAAAAAAATGAATGGCCTATAAAACTGTAAGAGTTACAGAAATAATTTTCAATTGTGTAATGTTTTTAAAAAGTGATTTAATTTATTTTAATCATATTTATAATGTGAAAGTGTAAGATGATGATAATATTGGCTTCTGAAGTTTTAGCTAAAAAATAACATTTTAATTATTATAGAAATGTCTACAAGTGATTTAATAATTTCTTAATTCTGTATATAATTTTGACATGTTTTTAATAATTCACCATTGTATATAATGCTGTGATAGATATCCCACAGTACATACATATTCTTGCCAACATAAATTCCTAGAAATAAGTTTACTAGATAAAATTTTATGCACAATTTATACTTTGAAAAAAAAGAATGCCTTTATAATTACTTCCCTGTCCTCACAAAGTCTGAGCTTGAAGGGAGGCTCTTGGAGCCAAGTTAAATACATGGAGCCTTGTAGGTGAGTGTCAGGCAGCTGTCATGCAGAGAAGGAAAGTGTGTGCTGGGGATTTGCTTAGGCTAGCTCTTCCTGTAGAAGTAGACATGAGGTTTACTGGGGGATGGGCAACTCTTCCTAGACAAACCCTTCTGGTTCAGCCAATATTTTAAAAATTATATACAGGAAGCAAAGTAATTCAGACATTCACAAGCCCAAGACACAGCAATAGAATAGAGTATGCATGACACTGTAAAGAAGTTCAATGAAGATGAAATGTCAATTCATGAAGGGAGAGAAATCTCATTTCTTAATGGTGACATTTGGTCACTAGGTTTGAAAACCCAGACCTAAGCTGTGAGGCAGCAGAAAGAACATCAAATACAAATGGCACAGTAAGCCTCGATATTGCAGAGATTTTGACTATGTCATGGGCAGGATAGGTACAGCAACTGGGAGTTGGGGACCATAAACATGCTAGTGACAGAAACAGCTCAAGATAGAAGAGTAGGTAGGTAAATCCACTGGGTGGAAGACAAATGAGGAATAGCCTCTTCTCCAGAAGCCCCCAAACCTACAGAACCTTCTCTAAATTGAGCTCCATAGCAACAAGGCAGTTACCATCTCACCATCTTGAGTGTATCCATAATGAACTAAGTCTACAGTTATGAGAAACCAAAGTTATGTCTAGAAGGGCTTGAAGCCTCAGAGAAGACACATACCTGCCATCTGACCACCTTTACCTTGAGGCAAGGGAGGAAGTGTAATGTGAAGACTGCATCACACAGTCCCTTTGGCCACGTAACCTAAGTTCCAAGATCACCTAACCTTGAGGATGGGTGGGGATCTGGAAGGAAAAGAATGTTCTCATGACTATGGAGCTGGAGCTCATTGTAAAGAATACAGGGAGCAGAGGGAGCCCAGAGTATATGAGGTCCCAAGTGAATGCATATTGGTGTGAGCATGGCCATGTCAAGGACCCCAGTGCCTTGGTGCAAAGTCATCCTAGGAAATTCTAGTGGGAATGTTGACATTGTGTGCATAAAATGCATCATAGCCTCTTCAACCTCCCAAAGATGTTTTCAACCTGAACAGTTCTCCCTAAAGAGACTGCTCCTATCAAGATTAGCCAAGCTTGCCCTTTTCATCCAGCTTCATACTATAAACTCTGTCTTCTTGTTTTTCTACATATAATAACTCTACCTCCTCATTCAGCTGCCCGCAACATGCTTGACTTCTGGTTCAACTGTGTATAATAAACTTGATGAGTTTCTAGAGCCAAGACCACCCAAATCCAGATTTGTGTCCATATGTCCACCTGTCTGGTTTTTCTTCAGTCCCTCACCTACTCAGGTCTGTCCCTGGAGCAGGAATAGATGAAGCAAAGAACGTAGACACACATTCACCTAAGACACACGCTCTCCATAGGGCCAATGTTGTTCCCCAAAGTGGAGGCAACAGTTTGAAGAGAGAACAAGAAGCTACAATGGTTTGTGGCCTTCCAAAATGCAGCTTTCTCCATCAAACTAAGCAACTATATGTAAAGTCTGTTTTGTGGCGTCCAATTTTTATGGGTCAAAGGTTGGAGGTATAATTGGGAAAATATATCTTAAAAAGTCTCCTGAGGAGGAACTATAGAGAAAAACGTTCTGAAGTGGGGAAGAAAATAGAGATAATAGAGCATTTTCAAATAAAAATGCTGGACAAGGCTTTTCCATTTTCCTAGACATGTGTAAATTCTTCTCCTGGTGACTCATACAAGAGAACCAGATTTATAGGCATCCCCTGTGTTAGGTGGAGATCTGCCACTGCTTTCAGGCTTCCCTGGAGGTCTTGGATCCAGCAAAGGATCTGACACACACACACACTCATCTTGCCTGTTTTTTCCATGCTGCTTAAATGTTATATAGACTTGGGCTAGAAGGGATAGTCTCCAAGTTACATCTCCCGAAAATACATGATCCTTGCCTGTTAGTGATGTCCAAGGTCCAACATTTTTATGACTTAGCCCTGAACAAATATGGCTAAGTCTGGAATTTGATGAGGAGAATTTATTCCACACAAATAAAAATTGCAGAATGGGTTCTCAGAATATAGCAAGAGAAAATCTACTCAAGAGTTCCAGCACATGAATACTGCATTCCAGCCAGAGCTTGATGCCTCCTCTCTTCCTGCTATGCCAGGTTATAGCTTGTTAGGGAGAATTAACCAGCCCCACTATTTGCAAGTAGGAATTGTTGACCACACGAAGACTTGTTTCTCATTAGGTTCTACAAGCCACAAGATTAGCATCGTGGGTCCATCTCAGGTCTCCCCTAACTCTACAGCCAGTCTGATATAAGTAAGTACAATGTGTGTGTGTGTGTGTGTGTGTGTGTGTGTGTGTACATTTGTGTACATGTGGAATCCAAAGAACTTCACATGTCATGTCTCAGGAACTGTCCACCTTGTTTTTGAGACAGGATGACTCACTGGCCTAAAAGTTACCAAGTAGGCTAGAGTGGCCTCCAATAAGTCTTGGTTATTCTGCTGTACATCCTAAGACTGGGTTTTCACATGTGCATTTCTCCACCCAGCTTTTTTCCATGGGTTCTAGAGATTGAAGTCAGGTCATTATGCTTGTAAGACAAGCACTTTATTGACTGAGCCATCTCTTCATCCCAGAATCATGTTTGAAGCACTAGTTGCTCTGTGATAGATCATGACAAGAAACAGAACCTCAACAGCATAGGAGATAGTCCAAAGAGTGGGTTAATGGAGGATAGACAGATGGTTTCATGCTTAAGAGAACTGGCTTCTCTTCCAGAGGGTCCAGGCTTGATTCTCAATACCTACATCATACCTTACAGCCACCTACAGCTCCCATTCTTGGGCATCAGACAACCTTTCTGAACTCTGTGGCCCTGGGATAAAGAGTAAAGAGTAAAGGGGGGGAGAGGGAGGGAAGCAAGGAGAGAGAGAGAGAGAGAGAGAGAGAGAGAGAGAGAGAGAGAGAGAGAAAGATCATGCAAAGAAGTCAGATATAGACAGCGAGTTTCTGGCCAATGACACTACTATCCTCTATTGCTTTCTTAACAGAACCAGAATCTGTGGTCATTGATGGAATTATCTAAAATTATTCACTTCAGTAAACTACCCTGAAGCTGAGAGCAGCCTTATGGCTCAATTCTCACCAGTGGATACAAGCAGATATTGACTATGGGGTTTTCTGGACAGGTTTTACAAAAGGGCCAACTCAGCAGGCTGTTGCCCTTGCCTCTCCCTTCCCTCCCGTGCTTTTCAGAACATGGGTTTGATGCCTCCAGGCAACAGCATCACGTGACCCAAAGGAACAGAGGTGAACTGATTCCTTGATGGGAAATAGATTCTGGGGACCAAAGCTAGGGCCTTGTGCATGATAACCCTGTGTTCTGCTACAACACTGTCATTTCAGCCAATGTGGAGAACTTGTCAAATATTATTTTAAGAGTGAGACACAAAATAAAGATGCAAAAAGTGTGGAGAAATTAATATACTTAACAATTTGCTTTTTTAATTTCTGTGTGGGGAGACAAAATCTTATGAACAGGACAGGGGGGATTACACAAAGTTTTAAAGCTTTGTTTGGGAGAAGAAACCATCAACTGGAGCAAACAGGCAACCTGTAGATTTGGTTTAAATCTTTCCAGCATTATTTCAGCCAAGGGATTGATACCAAGAATGAGTAATGAAATGCAAAAATTAAACACCAATAAAACAAAATCATCAATTAAAAAAAAAACAACACAAATAGCCAATAAAAACTTATGAAGTATTCAACATCAGGGTAATGCAAATTAAAACTATCGTGAGACTCTGTTTTACCCTAGTCTTAATGGCCATCATCAAGAAGACAAATGACAATAAATGTCGGTGAGGGTGTGGGGAAAGAGAGGCTTTATTCACTGTTGCTGGAAGTATAAACTGAAGTAGTCACTGTGGTGGTTTGAATATGCTTGGCCCATGGGAAGTGGCACTTAAGGAGGTGTGGCCTTGTTGGAGGAAGTACGTCACTGTGGAGGTGGGCTTTGAGGAGACAGGTTTTTAGCTAATTAGTTACAATTGCCAATTAGTTAGTTAGCTAATTAGTTCAATTCTCTCAAAGTAAAATATTTGATTTGAGGGGCAGGAGAGATGGCTCTATAGTAAAGAACTCATACTGTTCTTGCAGAGGTCCTGAGTTCTATGACCAGCACCCACATCAAGTGGCTCACAATTGCCTGTAACTCCAGCTCTGGGAGAATCACACACAAACAAATACATATACACAGTCTCTTTCTCTCACACACTCACACACACAGTCTCTCTCTCTCTCTCACACACACACACACACACAGTCTCTCTCACACACTCACCCACACAGTCTCTCTCTCACACACACAGTCTCTCTCTCTCTCACACACACACTCACTCTCACACACTCACACACACAGTCTCTCTCAAACACACACAAGTCTCTCTCGTTCTCTCTCTCACACACACACACTCACTCTCACACACTCACACACAGTCTCTCTCTCTCACACACAGTCTCTCTCACACATACACTCACACATACAGTCTCTCTCACACACACACACACACACACTCACTCTCTCTCACACACACTCACACAGTCTCTCTCACACACACTCACACATACAGTCTCTCTCTTTCTCTCACACACACACTCACTCTCACACACTCACACACACAGTCTCTTTCTCTCAAATAGACACAAAGTCTCTCTCTCTCTCACACACACACTCACACAGTCTCTCACACACTCACACACACAGTCTCTCTCTTTCTCTCACACATACACACTCACTGTCACACACTCACACACACAGTCTCTTTCTCTCAAATACACACACAGTCTCTCACACACACACACTCACTCTCTCTCACACACTCACACATACAGTCTCTCTCTCTCACACACACACTCACTCACACACTCACACACACAGTCTCTTTCTCTCAAATACACACACAGTCTCTCTCTCACACACACACTCAGTCTCTCTCACACACTCACACACACAGTCTCTCTCTCTCACACACACACTCTCTCTCTCACACACTCACACACACAGTCTCTTTCTCTCAAACACACACAGTCTCTCTCTCTCACACACACACACACTCACACTCTCACACACACTCACACACACACTCACACACACAGTCTCTTTCTCTCAAATACACACACAGTCTCTCTCTCACACACACTCACACACACAGTCTCTCTCTCTCACACACACTCTCTCTCACACACTCACACACACAGTCTCTCTCTCACTCTCTCTCTCACACACACACACTCACTCTCTCTCACACACACTCACACACACAGTCTCTCTCTCTCACACACACTCATACACACAGTCTCTCTCTCTCTCTCACACACACACTCTCTCTCACACACTCATACACACAGTTTCTCTCTCACACACTCACACACATAGTCTCTCTCTCTCTCAAACACACACACAGTCTCTCTCTCACGCACACACACACTCTCACACATACACTCTCACATCCACTCACATCCACATGAACACTCACAAACATATACATACACTCACACCCATGCCCGCACACACTCACACACATTTATATACATGCACACTCACAAATACATAATACACTATTGCGTACACTCCTACACACTCACACCCACATAAGCACATATATGTACACACTTGCATACACTCACAAACACATATACACACAAGCACGTACACATGCACACCTATGCACACTTTTTAATATTGAAAGGGAATTTAGAGAGGAGTACACCTTTCATCCATCACTGTCCCCGATCATCCAATTCCTTTGTCCAGGGACAGTTTTCTGACTTTCCCTACCCTGAATGTTTTATGAATATGCTCTCCAGCAAGCATTTGTATGCAAACTCAGTATGCTCCCAGTGTGTGCGGATCTTAATGAAGCTGGAATACTTGTTATAGAAAGACAGTAGGATTCTTTGTTCTGTGAACTGTTTTAATGTTTCAGCCATTTTCTATTTCAGTCAAGTCTCTTTTTCCTTGTACCACTTCATTGGATTTTTACAATACAGCGAAGAAATTAGTTTTTATGAAAAAAATTACAGTTGTTTTTTTCCCAGCTTGCTTTTAATTCTATAACTGCTCTGTAGCAATTTTTCCCACACAGAAAATAAAAATTCAGAATTTCTCATATGTATTCAGCACACACACACACACACACACACACACACACACACAACTGCTTTTTTTCTTTGCTTCTGTGTTTTGGGTTACATTTAGAACAATACCTCTAAAGGTATGTTTGACAAGTTCTCCATGTTGGCTGGAATGACAGCTTCATAGGAGAACACAGGCTTTGGTCCTCAGCATCTATTTCCCATCAAGGAACCAGTTCACCTCTGTTCTTTATGTTAACATTCCTACCATGAGGGCTTTGTTCCTTTGGGTCACATGATGCCGTTGCCTAATGTTTTGCTCTTAGTTTCTACACACATGGTCTTCTTAAAACTATCTGTGTATAGCAGTCATACTTTTAAAGATCTCATTTCTGTTGGCTGAATTACAACCGATCTCTTTGCCCAGGGTTCATCTTTTTAAATTATGGTTTCCTTTCAAGGGGAGCACAGTTGCAATATTCCCTGGCTTTTGCAAGGACTCTCTCATGAACAGGAGGACAGTTTGCTGATCTGATTGAGTGAGTAGGTGATGGGGCTCCATACAGGGTGCATGATCACAGAGCAACCTCAGGAACTCAGAGGGGTAGAATGAGAGAGGCTTCCATTAGGGCTTTCAGTCCTCTGAAGCATTTTATACCCTGGAGGGAGAGACTGATTTTTTTCTCTACGAATCTAATTGGGGTGCTCCAGTTGCCAAAAGATTTAATTTGATACAAATTCAAATTCAACCACCACCTGAATCCATCTATCTCTGGGCATCCTTCACTTTATACACTATGGACCAAAGCTACCAACAGACATCAGGAACTGCAGGAGAGTGAGTGAGCTCACTGCTTCTCAGGGGCTTACAACAGAATTTAAACATAATTAATAGGCTGATGACTGCCGAAGAAGCCTCACCTGAACAGAGTGACTTGGCAGATAATTGGAAGCACCACACAATGGTTTACAGCCTGTACTACACTGCTGACTTTCTGTGCCAGGCAGAGTGGTGCACATTTATTTTCCTTTATAAAGTTTTGTGGTTGTTACTAAAAATGCAACTTTGTTTATTATTTGGAAAATATACAAATACTAATGTCATGTAAATGGGCCATTAATCTGTTTGTAGATGTGGATGTTTCTGTGTGTGTGCATGACATGGTGATACATGACTCCCTGCAATGTCACTTGATCAGTGACATTGATCACTGGGCTCCAGAATCTGTCACTGAGCATCTGTCACAGGTGCTCAGCTCTGATGTAACTGCTATAAAAAATTGTTATTTTTATTTATCTGTATTTACATACTATCATAATGTGGGGCACACGTGGAGGTCAGAGAACAATCACCAGGAATTGGCTCTCTCCTTTTACCTTATGTGTCCTGGGGACAGGGTCACATAAAGGGTCCTCAGACAAGCATTCTTACCCTACTAAGCTCTCTTGCTGTCCCAGACAGTCAGGAAGAAAGCAAGAGGCAGACAGAGGATCTTAGTCATGAGTTTTTACAATCTGGCTATACATTCACTGTTCAAAGTTCTCTTTATATTTCTTGCCAAGACTTCTTAGCTCCTGTAGTGAGATCCTTTGTCTTCTGGAGAAATTCAAGATAGTTATTTACCTTTGATAAGTAAATTTGTAACTTCTTCCATAGGAATGTAATCCGGGACTGAATAGAAGGGGATCCAGTGAGGAACTTTCCACGAGGCCCACAGAGTGATGCTGAAGTCTTCCTGAACACAGAGTAGGAGGGGTGTGCGTGCGTGTGTGGGCATGTGTGTGATTCATTTTGTAACATGGCATCACTTCAGGCTGGGGAGTCTATGGAGACCTAAGGATATTCCCTGAGTTACACTTGCATTCTTTACATTGTTCCTTTGTAACTTTTAAGACATCAATTACGCTATTTGTTATTTTATTGTTTTATATTTCTTTATTGTGTTTTCTTCCATGTATCATTGTACTTGGTTGATAGCTGCACCCCTCTACTTCCCTTTTTCCCAGTGACCCCCCTACCCTGCCACCCAAATAATCCCCTTCTATCATTTACTTCCTCAGGGAGAGTTCAAGTTCCTGAGATGGATTTACATTATCCATGGCTATGAGCCTGGGCCCTGCTTGTCCTAGACCCCCACCCAGCCCTCTTTCTGGTTCGATACTTACGATTCATTTCTACCATTAGCCTACCTTTTACATATGGACTCAGGAAATTTCTCTTGTATGCATCAGATACTAGTCCTTCCCCCATTGTGCTAGGATAATAATTAAGAGACTTCTTGATTGTTATCCTTCACAAAGTCAGGGCTATCCTGTCTTATCCCTAGGCATCCTGCTAAACCTTTCTAACTGCAACTGCTTATTGTGATCAGGACCAATGGTTGAGGTGGTCTGAGAAAATTACTCTACTGGGTGCCTCCTCTCTGTCTTTCTCCTCACCCTGTTCTCTCAGACCCCCTTCAGTCCCCCCCCCCCCCCCCCCCCCCCCCCCCACTCTACAAACCTCTTTGGTCTACAAGGTCTGAGAGTCACTGGACTTTGTTGCTATAGATTAATCCAATGCAAATTTTTGACATTTATTGTGTTTTACTCAGCACGGCTGGACTACACAGTTTTCCTCCTTTGCAAAAAACCTCATAAATCCATCCTGCTAGTATAGCATGTGTCCAGTGGCCTGTGTCTGGAAGCTTCCCAAAGATAAACAAACATGGATGGAGATCAGCATATCTAAGCCAGTGAGGCCTGTTGAAGATTCGTCCTAACTCCAAATGTTAGGAAGAAAATCTATCAGGGCAGGGTGTCTTTCAGAGCTACAATAAACTGGAAGCCATATGTTGAATGTAGCATTTCAGAGAGATATATAATAAAAGAGTCTTTATTTTTAATCTTTCCTACAAGGGTCAGTTTAATCAAAGTCTTAAGTGAATGAAAGTTGGGAGGTTTATCTGCCTAACGTCTGACCTAATGTGTCTTCAGCTTCTTTTCAGGGTGTATTAGTCAGGGTTTCTATTCCTGCACCAACATCATGACCAAGAAGCAAGTTGGGGAGGAAAGGGTTTATTCAGCTTACACTTCCATGCTGCTGTTCATCACCAGAGGAAGTCAGGACTGGAACTCAAGCAGGTCTGGAAGCAGGAGCTGGTGCAGAGGCCATGGTGGGATGTTTCTTACTGGCTTGCTTCTCCTGGCTTGCTCAGCTTGCTTTCTTATAGAGCCCAAGACTACCAGCCCAGGGATGGTACCACCCACAAGGGGCCCTCCCCCCTTGATCACTAATTGAGAAAATGCCTTATAGCTGGATCTCATGGAGGCATTTTCTCAATTTAAACTCCTTTCTCTGTGATAACTCCAACTTGTGTCAAGTTGACACAAAACCAGCCAGTACACGGGCTATGGGATTCTTTGAGCTCTGAGATTTTTGTTTTCCTAAAGTTATATATAACAGGGTTTTCAGTGAGAATCAAAATTAAGGCAAGTGGTTCCAGATATCTTGAGTATTCTCAGGTATAGGAGCAGTTTTTGAGCCTAGAAAGCACCCTTGGGTGAAGAGACAAGCCACCATTTAGATGGCAAGACAGTCATGGTACTCCATGGGATGAAGAAGCTCTTCAGAGATAAAAGTATCCTTTCTAAATGTGTCATATTTTCTGGTCCAGTTTGTCTCAAGCACAACCAGGCCAGCAACCTTGCCTAGCCTATGCATTTTAACCTAGGGGAGAAAGATGGCTGGAATTGATGGGGAAAGTATCCTATCAAACTTTGACTCAAACTTTCTGATTCTGTAGTTTTGACTTGAATTCCAGTCTTTGGAAGTTCAGCATTTTTTTCTCCCCTTCTTGTTGGCAAACCACAACTTCCTATTTGTAATGAAAGAGCTTTAGGAGAGCTTCTTGGCCGACACATCCCTGGTAGAAAACAACATTTTTGATGAGATAAGTGTAAATGAATCAGAAACACATGGATTAGATTTACCTCCAAGTACACGGGGGTTTGAAGGGAAAGGAGGAAAAGGTTTAGACAGGGTCACACTTGGGCTTTTGCTGAGCCTTCATGAGTGAAAAATAGGTTTGGGAGAGTCATCAGCTGCCAACACCAGGAGGATGTGGTTGATCCCTTGCGCATTATTGTCACGGTTGTGATTATTATTATTGATTATGTAGTCGTGCACTAGATAGCTAAGAGTTCTTTTGTATTTTTAATACTGGTCGTTGAGATCATCCCTTTGAAGTGAGCTGCCCAGGAGCATGAAGAATGAGTGTGAAGACTGCACTGGGACACAACAATTTATCCTTATTTTTTTACAGAAGAAATGTTTGGTTTTCTGTGTAAGTGAGAAGAAAATCATGAGAAAGCCTACGGATGGCCTAAGATGTGACTGATTTTAGGAATTATAGGAGAATTTTCAACTCTAAGATGACCCATCTTCCAGTAGGCAAGAAGTCCAGCAGCTCTCAAAGTATGCGTGGGAGGAAAAGAACATTTAAAACAAGAGAGGCTATTCATGAGGCATCAACAGTGTGCTGTTGAGAGCCGCTCTTCAGTGCTCCGCCCACTCTGAGGCATCAACCAGTGTGCTGTAGAGAGCCGCTCTTCAGTGCTCCACCGACTCTCCCTCCCTCATCCTCCTAATACCCTGTTGTGTTCTGAATAAGAAATGTTCTCCATAGATTCTTAAGCCTGAACACTTGGTGCTTAGTAGGTGGTGCTATTTTATAAGGTGTGGAATGGGAAGGAGGCAGAGTCCCTCTCTGGAGGAAGTGAGTCAGTTATGGGTGTGTCTTAAAGTCATAGACAAGCTCTATTTCCTGTCCACACTCTGCCGCCTGACTGTGGATGCTCTCTGACCAACTGCCTCATCCTCTCCTTCCACACATTCTCCCTCCATTCTGGACTCCATTCCTTATTAAACTGTGAGCCAGAACAAATACTTCCTTCCTTAAACTACTTTTGTTGGGTCATTTTATTCTCAGCAACAAGACAAGTAACAGATACACAACCATCTTCTAACCCAGCTGAAGCTACACCCTCATGTGTATTGTCTTCCAGCCTGGAAGATGTTCTTTATACGTCATCAAACGCCAGTTCCAACCATATTCTAGTCCCAGGGAGTTACATGTAGCCACTGAGTATTTGAAGCAGATCTTGTCTGAACTAAAATATGCTATAAATAAAAAATACCTAGTATGAAAACTGAATGGAAGATACCGCAATAATGGCTTACAGTAATTACTTGTTGGAATGATATATCTTCAATATTAGGTGTAAGGCAAAATATCACCTCTGTGTGAAGTTCATGTCTTTTCACCCCCCTACCCCCTTAGTGCACTTATTAGGAAATTAAAATTTACATACATGGTTTGTATTATGTTCTAGACTCAATGTTTGCTAGCATCTCTGTGACATTATTATTTGTCTTAGTTACTTTTGATAAAATACTCTGACAAAAAAAATTCAGCGTAAGGCCGGGCAGTGGGTGCACGCCTTTAATCCCAGCACTCAGGAGGCAGAGGCAGGCGAATTTCTGAATTCAAGGCCAGCCTGGTCTACAGAGTGAGTTCCAGGACAGCCAGGGCTACACAGAGAAACCCTGTCTCAAAAAAAAAAAAAAAAAAATTCAGCGTAAGAAGGCAGGGTCTATTCTGGCTTATAATTCCAGGGCATAGGCTATCATAACAGAGAAGCCATGGTGTCAAGGGCTTGAGGCTGTTGGCCTTGCTACATCTCCAATTAAGAAGCTACAGAAAGTGAATGCTGGTACTCTGCCAGATTCAGCTCAGGGGACAGTGTCACCCACATTTAGAATGACTCTTCCAACCTCAGTTGGTCCAATCTAGATAAACCCTCTCAGATTTTCCAATAGGCTAACTTAATGAAGATACCCCCCATAGGTGTGCCCAGAAGCTTGTCTCCCTGGTTGTTGGGTCATAAATCATGTCAAGTTGACAATATTATCCATCACAGCCTTCTAACAATCTCTTTTCTAGTGTTTAAATTTCTCTTCTGTGACTTTGACTGCTTTCACTTGGCTGGATCATCTCACTTGTACAAATGGGCTGCTTCCTCTCTCATGTTGACCTACTTTGGTGTGGTGGCTTCATTTGCCCACCCCTCAGCAGCAGAGTTCATATAGATCACTACAAAGTTAAATGCTTGCCACAATCTCTGATGACTGTAATAATATTCTGTCTTTTCTGACTTTCTGCTCCAAATTTGAGGTTAGCACACACCCATTGTTCACCTGATACCCTCACAAACCACATAATAAGGCCACAAACATACATAATCTGTTTTCTTACAGATTTTCCATCTCAGTAGATTGAAGACTGCCAGAGTAGCTGAAGCCAGATATGACTGGAGTCTCTATCCACAGGCCAGGGCCATAGAGTTAATGGCAAATAAACTTACTTGTCTTGTATCTACCCATCACTTAGTGGACAGAAAGGAACTACAGAGGAGAAGCCTCTGCAAGTGTCAGGAACATCTAATGTTCTTTTGAGAGGAGCAGTTGGTGACTTGAATTAAATAGTGTCTCATATGTTGAGGGGGAAGTGCAGAGACATGAGGACCCATGACTCACTAATGATGATAAAGTAGAGGAACAGAGAGTGGTACAGGGTTGTGGGAAGGAATGTCCAAGTGGCAAGAGGAGAATCAGGGGTGGTCAGGCCTCCCCTGTGAGCAGGTAGCTGTATGTCAAAAAGGGAACAGTCCTGTGTGTCTCTATGAAGGAGCTGAAGTAGAACCATGAGAGTGTCTGTTGAACTAGGCTCCAGAGACGCTGATTGACTGAGCAGAATGACAAATGACTTTTAAGTAAAGTAGGATGTGGATCAAATAGGGTTCATTTTAGAGATGTCAATGGGATTTTTATTCTCTTTGCTGTGACAAAACACTCAACAAAATCAATGAAAGGAAAGAACAGTTTATTTGGGTCCACAGGTTATGAGAGGGTGTAGTCCATGTCCTGGCAGTGGGAACCTGAGGTGGCTGGGCACACTAATCAGGAAGCAGAGAGAGATGAACACTTGTACTTGGTCAGCTTCCTTCTGTCCCTTTTCTAGTCACTCTGGTATCCTGTCCCAAAGGAGACCGTCACTCGTACTTGGGGAGGGTATTCAGTTCAGGCTATTTAGGGCTTCTTTCCGCACAGTTTTACTTTCCTTTCTGTTGTTCTGGTAAAACTCTAAGTAAAACCAACTTAGGGCAGGAAAAGGTTTCTTTCAGCTCACAGTCCGTCATTGAGGGAAGTCGGGAACTCAGTCAGGAGACTGAAGAAGAAACCATGGAGAAATGATGATCCACTAACAGGCTCATGCTTAGCTAGTCTTTTTACACATCTCAAGGTCACCTGCACAGGCAGTACCCATGGTGGAATGAACCCTCCTATATCAATTCATGATCAAGACAATCCACTCATAGGCATGTTCAAAGGCCTGTCTCATCTGAACAATACCTCAATTGAGACTATTCACAGGAGACTCCAGACTATGACAAGTTAAACACAGATTATTGAATATATTCATATTTGAATATAAATATATTTAAACATAAACTGTTTATATTTAACTGTGACAACTTGACAGTCAAAGTTATCTTTGACACACAACCTAAGATGTGTGATTCTGAATCCAGTCAAGTTAACATCCAAAATTCACCAAAACAATGGGAGTTGGCAGAGGTACATTTACTAATGGGAATAATCTAGAAAAAACAGGGAGAGCTACAGGGTACAGTGAAGATTAGCATCCACACCTGTCCTTTCCATGACCAGAGCTTTTAGTATCTCTTCATAAAGCCACAGTTCCTACGGCCGTTGCCCACTCCTCTTCCATCTTGCAAAACCTTATAAGGTTTTGTGGATGCCTTCAAGACAAAGGAGAGGCTTTCTGTCCTTTTACCTGGACATTCTTACGACCTGTGCAGAAAGTCCCTTGCTGGAGTTATCCAGAATGAGCAGGAACAGCTTTGGTCTGACAAAGGCATCCTCCCCAATATTGGTTCAAAAGCCTGCCAGCTTTGAACACAATATAAACGCTACTGTGCACCTCAGAGGTTAATCCATTACAACAAGGCAATTAAATCTAGGGACCGTTTGAAAGATAAAAAGCAGCCAGTAATAACCAGCTCAGAAAGCTCCATGATGGATTTCTGCAATTTCCTTCAAGTTCATGGTGTTGTGTCTGGTGACCCAAGGCAGGGTTGGTGTGCCTGACTGCCCGATGGCGTCAGACATGTGAGGGGGAGATTATTCTTATTACACAAGTTATTTCTGAAGCATTGCCCTCCCTGCCTGCTTCCCCTTTCTTTCTTCAGGAGGTCAACTGCCAGTTGGTAAGTCGTTTAACCCTTTAGAAACACAACCAATCTCATGTTATCAGGAAGAGTCTTCTATGGCTTGGCCCAGTGTTCTTGTAGCTGGGATTCTCCACTTGGAAGTTGGGCTGTTTCCTCTTCTGCTGCTCTCTTCTTTAGGCTTCATTCACTTGGTTTACCTGTCATTTTATGTAGATTATTGAGAAATGAGATGCTTAGTGTGTAGCATGTCCTTCCTATCATTAGAGAGCTTTGCCCCAGAGAAAGACCAGAAAAGAAGATAAAAACCCTCAGAACCTGACTAATTTATTCTAAAGTTTTGTTCCTTGCTCATCTTTCTTTTAAAATTCATTTTACATCCCCTCCCACAATCCCTGCTTCCCTTCTCTGAGAGGGTGAGGACCCCCTGGGTATCCCCCCCACACCAAGTCTCTGCAGGGTTAGGTGCATCCTCTCTACTGAAGTCAGACAAGGCAGCCCAGCTAGAAGAACATATCCAACAGACAGGCAACAACTTTTGAGGTAGCCCCTGCTCCAGTTGTTTGGAACCCACATGAAGACCGAGCGCTCTCTCTCTCTCTCTCTCTCTCTCTCTCTCTCTCTCTCTGTGTATTACTTTACTTTCTCCTAAAGCTCTCTTACAGTCATTATTCACTAATTTTATTCCCTGGCATCCCCATGAAGTAGGTGGGACAAATGGTTTAACACCTCAATCCTTCAGGCTGAGACTGGAGCAGAGCTCAGGACAGAGACAGGAACTCAGCCTGCTGATTGCAAATCTGAAACCACAGTCCTTTGGCTGAGACCATTGGCTCTTGGGTCTTTGGTAGAAAATGAGGCGCAGTGCGAATGACTTAATGAGCTAATTTGCCTATTAAAGACATGGCTCTGATGGTTGTGGTTGCTCTCCTGATCACCAGGATATTTTTGTTTGCTTTCTCCCCAAATCTCAAAATTAACTTCACTGTGCTCCTGAGTTGGCAGATGGCAACTGTCTGCAGAAACATTCCGTGCTGGAAGGAAACCTTCCTCTTGGATGTCTTGCAAACACCCATCAGGGAGCCGGATGGAAATTGAGCCTGTCGTTAATGAGACAGGGCAATCTGGTACAGAAAGGGAAATCTCTTAAAATGACTGTGTCAGCAACCTCATCTCAGTCTCCACTGAAACAACTCAGGCCCTGGTTCCCCGAGGGTGGGAAATCACATGGTTCAAACTCGTGTCAGCTCTGGAGCTTCATACAGCACACAGGCAGAGTACACGCCTGGAAATGTCTATGAAGTGAACTCTGTGGAATGACCACACATTTCATGAGCTAGAAAGAAGAGCAGGACAGGCTGGAGAGATGACTCAGTTGGTAAAGTGCTCGATGAACAAGCAGGAATTCAATCCAAGAACCCAGATAGAGAAGCTGGGTGTGGTGGCCTATCCCGTCATCTCATCTCAGCACTGGGGAGATGTAAATGGGCAAATTCCTTCAGCTCACTGACCAACCTTGCACACTACACAAGGTTCAGACAAGTCAGAGTCTCAGCACAAAAAACAAGATGGGTGGGTTCTTGAGGAACATCGAAGAGAAAAGGTTGTTTTCTGGCCTCCACGTGCATGCATACACACTTGCATATGCATACATTTACATATACACATGCAAACTCTGACACACACACACACACACACACACACACACACACACACACACACGTTAACACGAGATAAAAATCTTGAATCCAGAGGAATTATTCTGTAGAGTTTCTCATTTCTTCTTTGTATCTCAGCACACAAACAACCTGATAGAAGAAAATGGTATTATTAGATTGTGAGCTGATAGCATTGTGAGGAGGTGCCAACCCTGGCATTTGTAGCAACTTGAGTCTCAGGACTATGAATTGCATACCCTGCCCCACAATTGTCTAGCCTACTCTTGAGCAAGGATGGACCCATGTGTGACTTTTGGCTTGCCAAGGTATCTCTATTTTTAACTTGAAGCATAGTTTGCAGTATTGGATCCTAACTCATAAGCAGATGCTCTAAGATCCTGTTTAGGTGCATTAAAGAGGTCCAGAGGGAGATGAGGCATCGTGAGCTACACTGTACTCCCTGTGCGTCCTCTCTAGGAAAGGTGCTGCTTCATATCCATCAGGAACTGGCCAGGCTTACTTGGCTGTATTTTGTGAAATGTGCCATAGATGTTTCCTATTTGAAACTTTAAATGACATGCACATAAACACACATGACAGTCATCCTTTCATATATTTGTATTTTCTTTCAAAATCTCTACTCTTGAAATGCTGAGATGGCTCATTGGGTAAAGGCATTTTCCATCCCACTTGATTTTCTGAGTTAGGTTCCTAGAAGTCACCTGATGGAAGGAGAGAACAGACTCCTGAATGTTGCCCTCTGACTTCCGGTATACATGAACACCAAGGCGTGTGTACACAAACACAAAACAAACAAATCTAAATAAAATGTAATATCTTTTCTCACTTTGCTTGCTTGCTTGTTTGCCAGTTAGTGAGTGTTCAACTATTGTTTCTGTGCCAATATCCTTTATAAAAGAAATTTTCAAAGAGTGGTCCATTAGGGATTGATCTTGGAGAATCATTTATACTGTTTATTAGAAATAGACAGTCCAGGTTGGTGAGACAGTCCAGTGTTGGGTAGAGGTGCTTGTGGACAGGCTTGATGAACTAAGTTCAGTCCCAGGATCCCTCAAGGTAGCAGGAGATAATTAACTCCTGAGAATTTTTCTTTGATTCTACATGCATCACACTGTGGTATGTGCATGTGTGTGCCTACCTTATGCAATCAATGAATTAATGAATCAATGAATCAATCAAGAAAATCTCACAACCCTACCTTTTAAAGCTATCAAATAAGTCTCTTGAAAAGTGGGTTCTGGATACCTCATTATTAGCAAACCTTGCAGGGAAATGTGGGGCGCACTCAAGTTGAACTTTCTTGAATGACCTCCCATGGGAGTTTAGGATTTCTTTTCCTTTTTTTAAATACTTAAGTCTTTTTTTAAAAATTTTTATGTAATTTTATTTCATGTGCCTTGGTGTTTTGTGTGCATTTTTCTTTGTGAGAGAGTGATATCCCCTAGAACTAGAGATACAGACAGTTTTGAGCTGCCATGTGGGTACTGGGTGTTGAACTTGGGTCTACTGAAAGAGTAGCCAGTGCTCTTAAACCACAGAACCATCTCTCCAGCCAGAGTATAGGAATTCCTATCTCTGATTCTCACAACTTAAGCAACGCTGGGCTAGGAGTCTTGACTTGATTTAAGACATCAGGACCAATGTATATTAAGTCTACATTAGTCTTCAGCTTTTGTAGATTTTAACCAATATTCATTTTAGCCTTCTTGGCTAGAAGATCATTCCTCCCCTACAGAACAGGAGCTGAGGGAATCTGCTTTTGTTAGACCATCCTTCAGATGCTCAGCATCCAAAGCAGCCCCAGACCCTGCTTTGAAGCTACAGTCCTACCACAGAATGCCTCACTTGATTCCTGCTTTAAAGTAGCCACCTGTCTTGGCTTGTTTAAGATCTGCTCAGTTTTAGCTCTGAAATTTCTAAATCCTGGAAGTCTCCTTGGCTTCAGATAGGTTGATCACTCTATTAGAAAGAACAATGACCTTGACATTTTTCTTCTGAATAAGTCAAACTTGCAATTTTGAGGTTGATTTAATATTCATCTTTCTTATGTCCACCCTTGTCTTGCAGCTCTGGAGGTCTTTGTGTACATTAGACAAAACCTCTACCACTGAGTCATATCCACAGTATGTACCTATCCCTTACAAATTCTGCCATGAGTTTCCTGTTCAAGAATGCTTGTTTATTCACTGCACTGTGTTTTGTAGAAAACCAGGGAACTGTCTGTTGACTTGCATTGAATTCTCAGGACTTCCAAGTTAAGCATCTATGGAAGGAGTCAGAGTTACGTCATAATCTGCTGTGCTTTGGTCTCTTGCCTCTTCCTTCAGTAACAGAACAACTGTCTGGTTTTCCTTAGCTGTTTAGGAGGCTTACCCCAGGATGTCTTAGAATATTTTGTGTCATTCTCCTAGTCAGAAGAAGTGCTTAAGTGGCAAGGATTGATCTTTAGATGGGTATGGAAACCACATCTCAAGACAGTTTGTGCTCCTCCTGATGCTCAGCAGTGGTCCCCTGTACTCACAAGGATGTCATATGTCTCGACATCTATCCCACACCTTTCATCAAATTCCCTTCTCTGCTCCAGCCCTCTGATGTACATATTTATAATGCTCTTTGTGGAGGTGCCTGACATCAAAGGATTGTTACATTAAGACAAGAGAGGAGATTATTTTTTAAAATAATTATAGAACCTTCTGCCTAACTAATTTAATTTTTTATTTAAGAGATTTTTTTTTAAAAAAGATGCTTTTGTGTTCCAAAAGTGTTTGTGTGTGTGTGCGCATTCATGTCTGTGGTTAGCCACGAAGGCCAGAAAAGGGTGTAAGTCTTGGAGCTAGAGTTACAGGTAGTTGAGAGCTGCTCAGCCTGGGTACTGGGAACTGATCTTGGTTCCTCCAGTCTACTTAGGGGGTTTAGCTTTGGTGCAAGTGTGCACATTAACAGTAGTTTCGATATTGTATTGTTTGTCTCCATTTTGGCCTCAAATGGACAATAACGTTCACAAAATTTACTTCAGTTCAAGCCAACTGTTAGAGTTTGAACACGAATTCTCTCCCATAGTTCCCATAGTTGGTTCCCTGCTGGTTACACTGTATTAGGAGGAGGGGCTTACCTGGAGGAGGTGGACACTGTAGGTACCAATGTCTGTGGAAAAGGAGCTGGAGTTAAAGGCAGATAAAGGTAACATTCCCGTGAAGGTTGCCATTGAAGGTTCTATCTGTTCTTCAGTTTTTTGTTCTCTCTCTGCTTATTGCATACCATCAAGTTAGTAGTCCCTGGCACAAATCTGTGCTGCCCTGATCTTCTGCTTCATAACCCAAACCAATGGAGCCCAGGACTATGGACTGAGAGCTCTGAAACCGTGTGCCAAAATAAATATCTACTCTTTAAAGCTGTTTGCCTCAGGCATTTTGTCACAGTAGCCAAGTAGTTTTCTTTACAATTAGGTCTCCTGTGACTAAAAGATATAAGACTCAGTATTATGGGCTAAAATAAATGAAAAATCCTAGCCATTCAGCCTAAAAGCTCCCTTACACCACCCCCCCCCCTTTTAAAATAAGATCCTGGGCCTCTCTAGAGATATAAACCATGAGGCCATTATGCTATACCTTCAGATTCTTACATTTGCCAGATGCTCTGCTCTGGGGTGTCCCATCATGTCTGGGCAGTGTTGTAGGAGGAAGTGCAGGCAATACCTGGCGGCCAGCCTACTTGGCACACTGCACTTCTAAATAAGAAGCATAAAGCACCATGCTCCTGAAGCCAGAACACTGAATTCTGAAGTAGCATGAACAGCCAGTAGCTGGCCTGTAGACAAGTCTACACTCTCCATGCCACCTTTGATGTGCTTCTTCCACATCGAGAACCCAGTGGTGTACGTGCTTTCTATCAAATCTGAGGTAATGTGCTAACCTATCAGAGTTGATAGGCTTCCACTAGATAAGTGGATGCTCATGTGCAATAAAGCAGACACTGTTCCCTGGAACTGTCTCTGCAATGGTTTAACTCCGGACCCTTTACTGACTCACAGGCATTGCTGTCTGTTTGGGAGACACCCCAGGATCCACGGCAGAGTACTGTTCATACTCCCTGCCAGCACAGCCTTCTCTGACCATCACACATTTTCCCCATCTGTTTCCTCATTCATGTGGTCTCCACCAATGTTTCATGGTCCCCTGTTCTCATCCCTGAGGCCACTGGGCTGAGCTATGTATACTCTGCATACCTTCTGTATACATGGCAAGGATCATGTTCTTCTCTTCTAATTTATGACCTAGACGAAAATCATGCCTCTTAAGCCTTTTCTCTGTGAGTCCATACCCATTTTAATTCTTACCACCCTGATGTGAACACACACACACACACACACACACACAGAGAGAGAGAGAGAGAGAGAGAGAGAGAGAACCAGAAGTAAAGAGAACTTGTTCACCCCCATTTAATCCCAACTCTGTCTTGAGATGCTATGATTTCAGAAGCCTTCCTCTTGAAGCAGACAGAGGGATGAAAAGAGACTGGATATATTTTTCTCTTCTAATCTAATGGATTCCAAAGAAAAAGGGAAATGAGGCTGTGGAGCTAGTCAGTGGGTGAAGCGCTTGCCAAGCACATGGACCCGAGTTCAGTCTGCAGCAACCATGTAAAAAGCCAGGTGCGTTGATATGGGTTTGTAAGCCCAGCATTGGGATGTGGGGCTAGGTGGATCCTGAGATTTCTTGGCAGGCTCAAGTAGCCTAATTGTCAAGCTCTAAGCCAATGAGAGACCCTGGCTCAAAAATAAATAAATAAATAAATAAATAGGTAGACCACTCCTAAGGAATAATATTTTAGGTTGACCTCTGGCATATAGGTGTACCTGCAGACACATGGAACACACACACACAGAGAGAGAGAGAGAGAGAGAGAGAGAGAGAGAGAGAGAGAGAGTCAGGATGCTATGAGTTATTTCTAGGGGCTAGAGAATTAAGACCTGAAGCTCTGGTTCAAAGCAGGACTCTCGTCCTGTACAAACAATGGTATGTATGGAATAACAATGACCAAGGGCATGAGACAAGGCTTTGGTGGACACCAAATGCATCTTCCTATGTCCCACCAGCCTATATGACTAATTACATACTGACCCCAGCTATTCCTACTGCTTGGGATAGAGTTTCTAATCCAGCATCTAACTTGGCTCAGTGCCAGAATGTTCATGGAAAGAAAAGGTCATAGGGGAAAATATTCAGGTTCTACAAGGAAGGAAGTGAGGCCAAAGGGAGAAATAAAAGGCTCTTCTGGGGTGTGATGCAGGCTCCATTTCTCCTAGCCATGGAGGAGGTGTGAGTACTGTCTATGGATCTGCCCAGCCCTCAGGCAAGCATGGGGTAAGGTAGCCTGTGGGGATTCTGTACTGAAATCTCTGACTCCTCTAGGAGATGGTCATGTTTCCATTCTGAGATGAACTTCTCATTTCAGAAACAGCCATGCCTGTGGCATATCAAACACCCAGTTGTTCTGATAGTATCTGAATACACAGGTTTCCTGGCTACAGTTACTGATTTCTCCTTGAACAGTTGGAAGTGATGGATGCCAAGACCAAATATAGTGGATTGTCATTCTCAACCAGAGTGTAACCAAAATGCAACATTGTAACCAATAAATGTGGAAGCTGACGCTAAGTCACTGACACAGCCTTCCTAGTGCTGAGCAACCCAGGAGCAGTCCTGCTCAGATGGATGCATGAAGCGGTGCAAGGTGCTATCTACTGGTAAGAATTTCAGAAAACATTATAGGACTGTGGGGTTTATGGTTTTCTTAGTTCTTATGAGTACTTTCTTGAGACAAGGTAAGGCTTCTCTAGATATTGCACAACCTGTGTAGTGAAACACCTTCATGGCCCCTGACCACTCCGCTACTGCTGTGGACTGCTAAGCAAACGTGCAGATGACAGCATGGAGGGAGAAAGATACACACCAGACTTGTGCTTGAATTCCCTGGAGAGGGCTTACTGGCAGACGTGCTGACATTCACATGTGCATGCTCACATGGTGTACATCACTGGTTAGTATGGGCTGCATCACTCAGAGAGAGCCGGCATCTGTTGGAGATGTTGCTCATTGTGTGGTGAGTGACGTGAGATGCCTGAGTTGACAGCTAGCCCACATAGCTGAGGAGATGCGAAAAGCTGACTTCACATCATGCATCTCATTGCCACACATGGATTAACATGGCTTCCAAAGGGCTTTTCTTCCTTGTTTTCTATCTTCACATGAAGCATATGAGGCAAGGCATTGTAGCAATTAGCAGATGCCTTGGGTTTTCTGAGCAGTCTTCTACCAGCCATGTCAGTGCCTCCATACCTAGTATGAAGATGAGTTTAGTTGATATATATATATATATATATAGTGTGTGTGTGTGTGTGTGTGTGTGTGTAATATATATGTCTTTTAAAAGAGACCTGAAATCTGGAAGTTGGTATTAGGTGGGGACCCTAATAGTTTCTTTTCTAAGACAGACAGCCCATTTCAGCTTCATCCTATGTCCTACACAGACTGCTGGTGGCCACCTCTATCACAAGCCCCAAAATTCTAGAAGGATGAGGGTAATCTGGCCTAGAATCTGACACACGGAGAGAAATTCTTGCTGGAAGTGTCCACAGCTCAGTTGTTACCAAAGCAGAAAAAAAAAAAAAATCCTGCAGGCAGCTGAATTTTAGCAATGAGAGCTAGAGTAAAATGTTGGTGTCAGCAAGAAAAAGTAACCCGGAAATCAACAGTGTATAAATCCTCAGGAAGCATGGAGATGGTTTAAAAATATTCTAACAGAAACCAAGAGGAAGCGTTGAGATCAGATAAAAGGACAGGATGCAGGAAACAAGTTGTACATGGTTTAGGGGGCACATGTGCTAAAGTCAATTGAGGCAGTGTCCCTCTGTTTCTGAAGCCATTAGGAAGTAGAAACTGGAGGCTCGGGAGTTCAAAGCCAGCCTTGACTACATAGATAGTTTGAGACAAGCCTGAGTGAAACTTGACCATGTCTTGAAAAAAATGAACCCAAGGATTTTAAGGGTTGCTGTAGGGGGAAATGAGCTGGCTACAAAGTCTTAACGCTCTATCAAATCATGAGAAAGATATGCTTTAAAAAATACAAAAGAGTCAAGAGATAAATCAGCTCATGGGAAAGGCTAACGGCAAGACCAGGTCCAAGCAAGTGAAGAAGCCAGGAGATTCTGAAGGCTGATTGAGGGAAAATGTCGACTCCCTGTGGTTGCATTGTGTGTTCACTTTTGAAGTTTTTCTGCAACATGGGAAGATAGTAACCAGGAGCCCTAGAAGTGGAACATAAAAGGTAGGCCTCCTCTCCAGTTAGGCCCTAGGGTAGACCCTCTGTGGACCAAATAAATAGCAATAGAAGCTCTCGAACAAGTGCCCAAAATCCCTTCCTGTACTGGACAACCAAGAAGGGCCTCACCCCCAGGAAAGGCAAATTCCTCTTCTCCCTGTAGTCAAAGGTTTCCTGGAATTCCTTGTCTAGAGGAATTCCTTCTTCCATGTAAGCATGTTCACTGACACTGCCAATATATGTTTTATTTATGCAGGCATTTCTAGAGAAGAATATCTCACAGCAGACTTCCTGGTATTCGATTCTTACAGTCTTTTGACCCCTTTTCCTTGGTATTCCCTGGGCCATAAATGAAGGAGCTGAGCTGAAATGTACACACATACAGGATGGGACCAGTAGCTGGGAGGGGCTGGAGGGAGGAAGTGATGTTATGTGCATGTTTCTGTGTAAATGTGAGTTGGGGCATGTATGTGCCAGGGCAAGCCTGTGGAGATCAGCATATAGCCTTAGATGTCAGCTCTTCCCCCTCCTCATTTGAGACAGGGTTTCTTGCTTTGCTGTGGTGTACACCAGGGTGGCTAGCCTGTGAGTTTCTGGAGATTCCCCTGCCTCAGCCTCCCATCTCATCACGGTAGCACTGGGCCCTGTTTTATGTGGTCTCTGGGGACTCAAGTTCAAATCCTCGGGCTTGGGTGGTGAGGACTTTTATGCACTGAACTGTTTTCCCAACCCATCTTTAACTTTTGAGCAGAGCAAAGATGCAGGATGATGATAATGAAGAAGCTGAGGACCAAAGCTACCATGGTACTGAATGGGCATATCCCATCCCCATCCCAAAATACACAGAACAATAGTGATTGTTAGCTGCTTCCTGCTAATGTGATCATGAAGTAGAATCTTTTTAACTGATAAGAGTAGAAAATTCTTGATGAGAAGTGCATGAGGGTGTCATCCCATAATTCTCCAGTATCTCACACAAGCCTGATTCCTGATTCTTTAAATGACAAATGATAAGTGACACCCTCAAATAGACACATAATTAAACATCTTTTTTTTTAAAAAAAAAAAAAAAATCTCCTGACTTAGGGTTTTACTGCTGTGAACAGATACCATGACCAAAGCAACTCTTAAAATAACAACATTTAATTGGGGCTGGCTTACATGTTCAGAGGTTTAGTCCATTATCATGATGTTGGGGGCTTAGCAGCATCCAGGCAGGCATGGTGCAGGAGGAGCTGAGAGTTCTCTATCTCATTCCAAAGGCAAACAGAAGAATGAGTTCCAGGCAGCTAGGACAAACACCTACTCCAACACAGTCACACCTCCTAATAGTGCCATTCCCTGGGTCAAGCATATTCAAACCAACACATCTCCCTATGGGGAATGTGTCTTAGCTCAGGCATGAATGTATTAGTCACAGAGAACCACACTGAGTGAGCTCAGAACTTAAAACTATTCCTTATTTAAAGACTTTTTGATCTGGGTTCTTCAGCACCCTTACAGTGGACCATCCTATACCACCACTTCTAATGTCTCAGATAAGTAATGTCAGCCTTGAAAGAGACTATAAGAGACATGTGTGTCTGACTTGGAGCAGTATCACTGCCTTACAATTCAACCAGTGGAGCTAACGTGATAAAGTCCACTCACCCAGGGGCTGGAGAGATGGCTCAGTGGTCAGGAGTACTCTCCGCCCATCCAAAGAACCTGAGCATACATCCCTGCACCACAGCTGTCGGCTCAGAGTTTCATGTAATCCGAGCTTCAGGGATCCAACACTTCTGGCATCAGAGGGCATTTCCATGCCATGCATAACCACACACAAATACACACACAGAAACACACACACACACACACACACACACACACACTTTATATTAGCGATCCCCATAAACTTTCTAGTTGTGGCCTTCAGAATTTGAGTGACAGAGAGAGTTGTGAAAATGGTAAGGATTAGGAACTGGCACCTGCGAGGGAAAGCTGAATGCCTGGGTGTCATTTAACCTGGAGAAGACAAGGATCCCGTTTATTTAATAATGGCTTCCCACTTGTGAATAGTCACTAGGCAGAGGACGGTGCCCAGCTGGTTTTCATTTCTACTGAAGACAGGGGCTGGGGGAATGCAAAAAAATAAAAATAAAAAATAAAAATCCAGGAGGCTAGAATTGCACCAAGGGAGATTAGAGAGAGAGGCGAAGCAGGTCTTGGTTGATAGGGTTGCGAAACAGAGATGAACAAGCAAATAGATTGAAAAAAATCCTCCTGCTCTGGAATTCTTCAATTAATGTGGTCTGTTGAAGAGCTCACTCCGAGGAGTGGTTTTCCTACCTGTATGCTACCAGCAGAGGGATGGTGGAGAGCAGGGACTCTGTAGGCCAAGTCTCTCTGGGTGCCATGTTTCTGTGAGGCCAGCAGAGAGTGTGTGGCTGGGAGGCCCAGCCAACTCCTGGAGGCTGCTGTTGCCTTGGCTAGGCTGCAGCGTCTGCTTGTTGGAGTAAGCTGACACTTCCCACCCCTTCCCACTCAGATGGCTCCAGAGTCATTTAGGATCTTTCTAAGTGCCAACTGCCACCTTGAAACAGGAAAAGTATTTTAAACAAACCTTCTGGTGGAGGGGCAGGCAGAGAATGCATAAGCAGTGTTCATAAGAGAAGGACATTAGACACTTCCTAGAGCTGCCTGGAGCTATTAGCTCAGCAAGAAGCTTAGCTCTGGCAAAACAGAGATAGATGGAACTGGAAAGCCCCAATATTACACCCCTCTCCTTATAAAATAGACTTTGGGCAGAGATGTCTTTTTGACTTCTTGATGAGCAGGTATCTCTTAACCTTTCATTTTTGTCGTTTTGTTTGTTTTGGTTTTGTTTTGGCTTTGGTTGTTGTTTTTTCCTCTCAAGGTGTTTTTTTTTTTTTTAATTGAAAACAGATATATAAACCGTGACAATTAGGCCTTGCAGGATGCTGAGAGGCAGGCCCAGAAGGTGTGAAAGAGGCAATTCAATTTTATCGTTAAAAAAATACAAGTCCAGTGCATTGCCCCCCACAATCCCACCACTGCATGTCCCTACAAAAGGATACTCGCCGAGTGTCTGTTTTAAATATATTTCCGTAGGTGATGAAACATCCTAGAGAACAGAACTGTATGTGAAGAGATTTGTGTAGAAAGGAGGATTTTAAAAGATTCCTATTTTTAATCTCAACATTCCTTCAAGCAGCCCAACTTCCTACATCAAAGGAGCCGAGGTCCACCCAAGGGAGGCTCTGCTTCCCTGACCAGTCTTAGTTTCATACCATGATTTTTCTGGAAATGCCGTCTGTCCCGCACACTAGGTCTATAGCATGCGTGGTCACTGGTGATGATTATTGATCTCGGAACACTGGGACACTGCTGAAAATCATGAGGGTATTTTGAGCCCTGGAATCTGGGTTTGGCCACATGCTTGGATTAACAACCAGTTAAACCTTGCTAAGGCAATATTTTTCTATGCAGTTAGTTTTTATACTAAACAAGGTTTGTAGTAATTGGATGCCTTACTTGAGCAAAACTGTTTACCAGAAAATAAATCACTCCTGGCACTAAGAAAACATAAGCCGAAGGATTCGCCAGCACAGTCCATCCTGTTCCTTTCTCATAAACTTAGCCCCAAACATGTGTGTGCTCATCTAGGGTGACTTGTGCTTTGAATTGTGGTCTCTTTATTTCCCCGCCCATTACAGTGCTTACCTAAACATTTCCCTCTGTTTAGCTGCGCTGCTTCTGGTAATGACTTCTACTTAGCTGCTGGGAAGGATCTGCTAGCCTTTAGCAAGCTCTATGGAAAAAGAGAGAGGGAGGAGAGGGAGGAGAGGGAGACAAAGATGGGAAAGGGAAGCACAGGAAGCCGAAAAAGTAGTGTGCCTTTTTATGGCCTAAGTACATGGCCACTTGAGAAAAAAGAAACTGTCTTTATGGAAGAAATTACCATGTACAATGCATATACTCCAGCTGAAGAGGAGAAGAAGGGGAGGAGGAAGAGGAGGAGGAGGAAGGAGAGGAAGAAAGGGAAGAGGTGACAGCAGCATGCCAGTTTTCCTGACTAGCCATGGGATGACAGACAATTAGGAGCTGAAGGAATGTGAGCTTATGTGACTGCCTCCTGCAGTTTGGGAGGTGATTGGCATCCCAGATCACACTCTAGGTTACACTGCAGTCTAGATGGACTGTGCAGGAGGACTCCTGTTGACCTCTGTCCTGGATTGACCTTCCTTCTGCCTTCTTGTCTTCTTTGACGCTGAAGAGTTCGATACCTAAAGAGAGATTTTCACAAAGCAAGTCATAGCTGGCTAGGCTCGGTTGGAACTGAAGGAGGTACTGAGCTCAAGGAATTGGTCCTGAGGCCATGGCAGCACTTACATCAGAAAGTTACAGGGAATAGGGCTCTATGGGTGGTCCTGCCCCATATCTGGAAAGTTGTTTCTGTTTGTTGTGAGCACCGCGGAAGCTGGAACCTGTCCAAGGATCCGTGTATGCTTGGTAAGAATGCTACCAGTGAGCTGCATCTTTAGCCATTATCAGGTCATTTTTGAAGTCATTCAAAAAGCCACATTGGAAGAAGCCATTAGTGACGTAAATGTGAGAGAAACATCGGAAAATAGTCAAAAGAGATAAGATTGGGAAACTTTGAAACAAATTCTTGAAGACAGTGAACAGTTTCCCTTTGCTAAGTATTTCTCTCAATTATCCTAACCCTTGCCATGCCAGTATTGGGGCTGGGGAGTCTTTGGAAAGTGACCAGGTCATGATGGAAGCATCATGGATGGGAGTTTTGCCCTTACAAGAGGACCCTGCAGAGAACAAGCTCACCCACCACAGGATGTAGTAGACACTATAAGGCAGAAAGCAGTTTCTACGAGTCACTGTGAGAAGTAAGTTTCTATTATTAGTAAGGCATCCTGTTTGTGGTATTTTGTTCTAGCACATGAAGATACCCATGGATAAGGGTTGATTGGTGCTATTGCTCTCGAGAAAATGCTGACAGCTCTAGCTATTAGGAATGAATCTAGTTGACGTTCCAACAATGGAAAGACCTGGATTACGTCAATTCTGCCCAGAAGCCACAACTGCTAGAAAGAGGGAAATGAGCAACACAACAATTAAAAAAAAAAACTTTGATAATTAGCCTATCTTACAATTTCAGTTTGACCTGAGGTAGTTTGCGATACTTATTATGGGATTACTTCCTGTTAATGTATATTTTTTGACAATAGGGCCAAATCTATGGTTTATGAGAGTCCAGAAAAATGAGTTTCAAAGCCTGGGAAGATTTAATCATTAATGGAGTAGGTGCAATTTATTTTTAGTCTGTATTTCCTTTGCTTTAATGATGCTCTGTCATTTACCAGAGAGGCTGGGGTCATGAACCCCAAGGGAGTTTCCTCAGTTCTCTTGTCTCTAAGATGAAGCCATTCACATGGAACTGTGTCGCATGCTGGATTTCAAGGTCGAAACCGCTTCCTCCAGTCTCATTTGCCTAGACTGGAAACACCTTGAGAGCCAGGACAAAGTATTGAACCAACCGCAGTATTTAGCATTTTTCTTCCTAGGTCAAAAGTGAAAGGACTCAGGTGGGCAGCTCAGGGGAGACACTGAGGAGAACTGTCAGGGGTTAAAAGTTTATTAGAAGAGTTAACTCTGAGGACTGACAGAAAACAGTATGTCAGGGTTCTGTGGAGAATCGGACCCCAGTACCACAGGCAGCATGGTGAGGGCTCTGAGAAGAATCAGGTCAATGAGGCAGAGTGGAAATTGCTTTTTATACTTCTCAGGGACACTTGTGGCCTGGCTGTCTAACTCCCCAGAAAGTGGCAGAGGAGAAGAGGGAAGGAATGAGAGAGAGGCGGTGAAGGAAGAAAGAAGGGAGAGAAACAAAGAGTCTCACACCCCCAATGATATAACTAGACTCTATTTCCTAAAAGTTCCACCCCCTACCCAATGTGCTACAGTCAGGAGACCAAGGATTTCCTCATGGGCCTTTGAGGAACATTTATCCAGGCTATAATAATCTTCCTTCTGTTTCTTTGTGAAGGACTGGGAGAGACCACTATGGCTGACAGGCAGCATTCTAAACCAGCTCAACCCTCACTGAATAACTAGAGGAGCGAGCCACCGGAAACCACAGTTCTGATGGGCCAGAAATGGGCAGCTACTGACCATGTCTTGTTCTGCAGTGAAGTGTTTAGCATATTTGTGGAAAATTCATGTGCTCTTGGAAGTGTTTTACATTTTTTCCCCAAGAAGCTCATCCCTTAGGATGCTCTCTCAGACAGACCTCTTGTCACAGGCCAATCTCTTTCATTGACTGTTCTAGAGGGTTGGCCTGGTCAGCTTTGGGAAATTCTAGGTGTGGTACCTAAAACAAACCAGAGGGCTGTTATAGCATGGGATGTTTTTCAAAACTTTTGTCAGTTTGCCAAAAATTCGATTTTGACTAATTACATCACATACATTTCAAAGCATATGGAAGGTCTTGGTGGTCCTAAGATGAGGTGACCTTAAGAGGGTGGTCCTCTTTTACTGTAGTCACTTCTGTTTAAACCCATACTGCTCACTGCTGGGTTGAAATGTCCGAATTATCAGTTGAATTAAATAACACCCAGTTGGTTTATTTTAAATGAGTCCAGTTCTGTATGGTCCGAAAGAGGAAAGGAAGACAGAGAAATGTAAGTTACTCGACCCTATCAAAAAAAAAAGTGTTTTTGATTTTCAGCAAGGCTTTGTCTTCTAGACTTTTTTCACCCCAAAAAGGTAATCATTTGAAAATGGGGAACTGAGGGAAAGTATGAATGACTCATAGTTTGCCGGGGATCAGTTCACTCCAACGCTACAGAACTAGAAGTGACTCTGAAACAGTTTTGACCGGTTCTCAATCAGGCCCCCCTGGGGACATTTGGTCATGTCTAGAGACATGTTTGGCTGTTACAATCTAGAGATTCTAATGAGAAGAAGCCCAGGGTTCTGCTGTGGATGGTACAGGATAGCCCACACATACAAAGAATCAATGGGCTACTTACACTAGGTAGGTCACCATGAACAAATACCTGACAGGAAAACCAAAGTGCCTTGTTTTGGCAAAGAAGGGTCTGAGGAATGGAAAAGAGTACAATGAAGATTTCAAGGATCAGCTGAGGAAGATCTACCCGAAGGACAGTAGGCACACACGTGAAAGAGCTACTGCTGGCTTAGCAATTTTATGTGGGTGTTTGTAGAGTAGCCAGACCCTCCCAATTGCCTGGGACTCTCCCAGGGTTAAAACTGAAAGTTTCACAGTCTGGAAATAGTTTTAGTTATAGGCAAATCAGGATAGGTTCTACATCACTGTTTCTTTCTTTCATATAAGCATTTGAATAAACATTATATATAAACTATAAACTGGTTTGGTAAAGTGGATGAAGTTTGGGGAATTGCATTGGGGGACTCTTGGTACATATCTGTTACCTTTAAATATCTAGTTCTCTCCACATAGACGCTAAAAAGTAGTTTAAGTGGATATGGTCTGAATAAACCACTTTCTATCTGCCCAGACTGTGGGCAAGTTTCATATACCCAGACAAGACACGCGGAGGAGGAGGCTCTTTAGAATGATCATCACCCAGGCAGCAGCTTATGGAGAACAGAAGAGGGTAGCATTTTGCATTGGTAGAAATGATGTGCTTGGCACAGAGGCATGGCCGTAAAGCTCCTTGATCTTGCTATAGATCAAATCTTTGTGAGTTGGGAAAGTATGCTTAAGAGAATAAAGAAAGAAGAGCAGTTTATGAAAAACTACAGAGAAAAGGTCTTCACCTGGGTGCATGGGAGTTCTCCATTGTATCACCTGTTTGATCCTTAATCCATTCACCCAGCAACATGCTGAGAACAGTGAGGGGTTAGCCTGTGACATTGAGTTCGTGTTCTTACCCTTCAGGGGTTTAGGGATTGAAGGTCAAAAGAAAGACACTGAAGAGGTGTGATCCACTGTTGCTTTCATAAAAGAAAATATACTTCTTCTGTAGGAAGGAGGAAAGATCAATATTTGAATACACTTCATGTTTTGGTCATAATTCAGGAAATTTAAAGTTCTGTTATCATTTGGAAATTATGGAGGCACCTAGGGTTTCCAGTGTATGGAAATATTTAAGAGACTATTTTAATTTAGTAAAATTTCCACTTCCACTCTTGTATTCATCATTATAATGTTAATATATTACTATAATATACATTAATATGATATATTCTTGTTATCATTACTATTTTATTACTTTACAATCTGTAACATCCAGACATTGAGAGAAATCAAGTAAGAAATGCTTCTGATGAGTCTGGAGCTGAGATTGAGTAGCAGTTTCTGACCTGAAGATTTCTCTGTCTCTTTCATGTTTCTTGGTATTTTTAGTTAAATCCTGAGAAAATATCTGGTTTTGCAGAGGAGGCTAGGTGCACAGGACACATACATATAGTGAGCCTGCTGTACTGCTGGGCTTGTTTTCAACATTCTTACTGCCTTTAGGAGATAGCCATCTCAGACTCTGTCTGCTGCTCGGAAATGCTCTTGTTGGGTAACTGAAAGTGATGCTACAGAGCTAGACCAAAAATGGATATAATACCCTGGCCCCCTGCCCACTCGTTGTAACCCCTCAGTAATGTATGTGCAGCAGATTCTTTCATTTCACTGTGATCAGCCATCTTCGCAGAGAGCACAGATGATCTCTCCAATGGATGCAGACAGATGTAGCCATTCTGCTATCAAAAGGTGAAGAAAGTACGGTGGGCATCAGACTGCAGCCATTGGGGCGACAGAGAAAGGGAACCAGGAAGCAGGTGCTGAGGGAAAAGGAGGAAGGAAGGTGAGAATATGGTAGGCTAGGAACCGGAAGTACTAGGGAGAGACGGTTCCCTCCTCTTTACGCTTCCGGTTTCGCTAGCGGTCAGGAGCAACAGAGCCATGTTGCTTGTAGATATAACTCTCTGCAGGGTTTGATCTTTAGCCTATGCAACAGAGACTGAGCTGGAAAAAGCACTGTCCTAGCTTCCAGAAAGTAACTGTGCTGCTTCCTATTTCCAGAGACTTTGAATTATTAACTCTTGGGTAGAAGCAGAAAGCTAGCAACAGATTCTATTTTTTATTTATTTAAAAACTTTTAATTGCGCCTGTGTCCGAGCGTGTGTGTGTGTGTGTGTGTGTGTGTGTGTGTGTGTGTGTGTGTGTGTAGGTATGCTCCTGTGATTGCAATACCCCTAGAGACCAGAAGACAGTGACATAACCCCTGGAGCTGGAATTCCAGGAAGTTAGGAGCTGCCTGACTTGGGTACAGGGAACAGAATTCAAGCCCTCCTAACCTCCTAATCCTGTCTTCAGCCCCTAACCCCCCTACTTTATAAATGGAAAAGTTGAGTCATAGAAACATTAGGTAACTGTCCCAGGAGCTAGACAGGAAGGTGGGTCTAGCACCCCAGTCTCCTGCTCCATTCATAATTCCCCAGTATACAGTTAAAACCTAAATGTAACGTGCAAGTCCAGGCTGCCTATGAATCCTAGAGAAGTTTCAAATCTTCCCCCAATGGATTTTTCAAAAACAGCATCTTCCACAGTGCCTGGCATATAGTAGCACTTAATAAATATTTGCTAAATGAAGGAGGGTGGCACGTGTTTAATTTTCTCTCTTCTCCCTCCAGAAGCACTGAAATAACATGTCCCGAGGTGCTAATGTGTGGTGGAATGGCTTTCCCAGCCAATACCTTGCTTCGAAGTTTTCTTTTACTTTTTGAGGCTCAACTTATGTGCCCATGATCGAGTAGATCAGGGGGATTTCCATTAAAGTGATGAAGTAGCAGTTGGCTTTTCAGCTTCAAATTCTTTCCCTTGTTAAAGAGACTGAAATGCTAGCTTGAGCTGGATTGGCCATTTAAATGCTGCTGAATGGTTTTCCAGTAGAAATGATTGAAGAAAACCATCTTTTATTTTATTTTATTTTTTGAGGAATTTGTTCCATTCAGTCTTGTGTTTCATTATAAACATTGTTTTGTTTTTTCCCTTTTCTTTTAGCAAAATGATTCTTTATGCCATAAATGTGTGGTGAATGCCTGCCTCTCAACTGTTTCCATCCAGGCTACTGGGCTTTGCCAGCTTCTCCCAATGGAGAGCCCTTGCTGACGGTGGCTGGACAGAAACGCAGCTCAATACTGCTGAAGTTGCACAGAGAAAAAGGTCTTGAAAGTATCTGAGGTGTTTTAGACTCAAGTTAGCCCAGCACCTCTGGGTTCTTTCAGTTCTATGGGGGCAGGGTTGGAGGTTGGCACACAAGGCCCACTTTGTGCTGTTTGGGGGGGGGGGTCTGCTCATTTCCTCAAGTCATCTCCTTACATGAAGGAAGTGCTCTGCATCATGTACTCTCAATGGGTAGCAACGTCCTTAAGGGATGAAAATTGATTTTTAGTGCAATGAGTGTGAAGGAAACCTTAGGTGGTACAATGGCTCATCGCCATGGTGTACAGTCTCTATGTCATTAGAATTTCCTGAGTATTTAGAAAGGCTCATTAGGGACACTGTAGTGGAAACCGAGGCAGAGAAACACTGCTTGGGACAGAGTTATTGATGGACTGAATGGTGGTGAATAGTGATTAGAGGCAGTGGAACAGCTTTGGATGAGTCCTGAGAGACGAGAGGCAGACTGCTCGCTATGTTTTACAGCTAACGAGAGTTCTCTGAGCAGACATTTATCCAATGGCTGTAACTCCTTGACTTTCCTTTTTACATTCATTTCTGACCCAAATGAGCACTTTGATTTGAGATTAAGCATTAAATGACAAACATTGAAACTTGTCAGGCCTTTGGCTGCCCAAGTATGGAAGAACGGTGTCAGAGGAGTGACCTGACATGATGAAGCTGGGGAGCACCCGACAGCAAAGTTCAAAGGCCCACGGTAGGAGCACTCCACCAACTCCCTCTTACAAAGCGTTCACTGGGATGTGAGTTAGCTCCAGCTGTTGCACTCCCAATTTCTAGATTTGGGTAAGATATGGATCTCAACTTTTCCATTTCAAAACAGGGTAATAATAGGTGTTGGGGCCACTTCGTAGGTAGGGTTCTGGTGAATGTAAAATGAAAACATACGCATGCAAACGTTTTAAACGATACCATTAACATTTGTGGAGGTTATTATTATCCCAATGGCTGAAATATTATTAAAGAGATTCCCTGCGAAGGGTATGATGTTTAAGGTTGGTTGTCAATTTGGCAGGATCTAGAATCACCGAGAAGTCATGCCTCAGGAAATGACTGTGAGGGAGATTCTAGACTCAGTTAACTGAGCCTAGAAGAGTCATCTTAAATGTGGGTGGCACCATCTCCTAGGCTTGGGGCCCAGACCAAACAAAGAGGAGAACATGAGCTGGCCATACGCATGCAGCATCAACCTCTGCTCTCTGACTGCCCTTACTTCCCTGCTGCCCTTATTCTGATGGACTACACCCTCAAATCGTGAGCCACAATGAACACTTGCTTTAAATACATTATATGTATGATGTTTTAATGATGTGAATCCCCTTTGCCTTTGGTTTCCAAGGTCCCATATGCCCTGTGCAGGATTTATTTTTCATATCTCGAGACCCAAGGCAAGCATCGCTCTTTCCATGAAAACTTCCCCAGCTTCACTGGCCCACTCGGTCGGTTCTCTGACTCTGAACTTCCATTATGTTCCGCGGAATTCAATATGCAATTGTCCTGTGTATTTTTTTCTTCCATCACCAATGATGTTGCATTTGTAGATATACATGTGAAAATGTTTTAGCTGTATCCTAGTGTGAGGTGAGACACAAAAGAGCATCTCTGGATAATTAGGGAAAGATGGAGTCTCTTAAAATGAGAACAAATAAATTTCTAAATATTTCTTTAATCTTATTAGTTGTGGAAATTTGAAAAAAAAATGTACCTATTGCCTTTAGGCTTGGACTTATTCATGTATAAAACAGAGACAAAGAAGTTACCAGAGAAATTGAGGTTCTCTCTCTAGGTTCCTAATCTTGTTAATAAATGATTCTAGGAACAAGTTTGAGAGGAAGCACAAGGCCAATATTATTAGCATTTGGGAAAAAAACAGAGCATACAGCTTCCAGAAGAGGAGAGAAGGAAAGCCACGCCTTTTATGTTACTGGAGGGACAGGCAGGTTTAGCAGTGGAGGCTAGCGAGGAGCCACGTGGTAGAAGTGATGGGTGAGTGTGGAGCACTTTTTCAGACAAAGAAGGAGACATGCTGAGAGTTTGGGACAACAAGCCCAGGGTTTCTCTAGTATCTGAAAGAAAAAACAACAGAAAGAAAGAAAATGAAAAATTGTGCTCTTGTGACTCAAGACTATGAGAAGTGAGCCAGATCCAAAAGTGCCGCATGACAGATGCTCTGTGAGCAGCTACACAGAAGAAAGGCTTCTGGGAAGGAGAAGCACAGTATCTCATTAGAGGGATAATGATTCCTCTCATTTTCTTGGCATGTCCTCAGGTAAATCAGCTTTCCTTGGAGGTGGGCTCCTGGTCTGCTGATTGACAGGTCCAGCTAGATTGATTCTAAAGGAAGGAAAGTATAATGTGTGATACCCTAATCTTTGAATCAGATCAAAGTGTCACGTCTCCACCCGAGTCTAGAGGTAAATTTTATTCTTTGAAACAGGAGGTATAAGTGTCAAAGCTGATGCTTAGCTTTCTAGTGTTACCAGGGAACTGGGAGGTGGGGCCCAAACCTAGTCATGGGTGGGTGCATCCTCAGAAGTCTCTGGCTACTGTAACATTTCCCTTGAGATGAGACCCCAGGTTCATTTAAGAAGTGGATTGGAAAGTGGAAACAGATATAAGCCATTTCCATCATGAAAATCCCAGCGAACTGGGGCCGAGGCTGTCCCCAAGAAGATATTAGTGTCTGGACAGGCCAGAGTTCCTGCACACCCTCATCTATAGCCTCCATAAAGGGTGAAAACACGAAAACAGACCAGGAATCAGAATTGTTCTTAGCAGCTCTGGCTGAGACAGAACCAAAGATGTTTCCAGCTTCTAGTGGAGGACATTAGTAAAGGGTTCTTGCCCTACAGTGCCTAGTTCATTCCTGATTACTCTCCTTGGTACCCACAAGACTTAACACAATGACAAGCATGTAATGTGTTCATCCTCTGTGAAACCAGGGATGATGATGATGTTGTCCTGGGTCCTGCCGGGTCCTTCATTGTTCTGAGTGTTTCTGTGTGATTAACTCAGGGTGCAGGGAATCTGTCAGGAAAATAAGTTGGAAGAGAGACATGGAGACGCAGCACAAATACCACATCCAGGCCTGTAGCAGGAGCCAACTCATAATGGAAACTTCCCACTGAATCCCCTAAGCTAGCCTAAGGTGTCATCCTGTACCAGAGTCAGCCCACTTGAAGCCTGTGATAAACCCATACCCCGAATAGTGGTTTTCTCGGTGCAGCTCAGATTTATTTATTTTTTTTAAATCTTGCCATTCATTTTTCAATTTACAATTTAGAAAGTCTAGTTTGGCAACATTGGCTTCATACATGAGACCAACTGACGGGAAGGAAAATCTGTTCTTGATTTACTGTGCCCCCTTTCTATGACTACTGACTGAATTCTCTCCCAGACAAGAGTTGAGAGGATCTGACAGTTGCCAGGGAGCTGATGGAGTTGAGAGTTGAGGAATTTTATATTTGAGTGCAGGTCTCCCAGGTTGTATCTCTTCTTTGGGCATCCATTTTCTGGGCAAATAAGCTCATCTAGTTCCACCTTCCCTGGGGGAAGGACTTGCCTGGCACAGGGTAGACCGAGTGCCAGGAGCAAACAAATGTGTGTTCTGTTCAGCCTAGTTCGAGAACAGCTCCCGTCTACCTCCGTGATGCCCACACATTAGGATCTCCCTCTACAAGATCCCCCCTCCCTTCTGCAATGCTACCAGAAGAAACTGTCAATAAGGGACCATATTGTCACCAACTCAGCAAGGTGACACAGAGAGGAGAAAGTTACTCAGTTCTTCTTTTTACAATTACATTTATTCATTTATCTGTGATGGGAATGGTGAAGTGCACAGGCCACAGTGGCCAGGTTAAAGCCAAAGGACAGCTTGAGGAAGAAGTCAGTTCTCTCCTTCCAGCTGGTGATGCAGGGGTTGTGTCATGAGGCTTGGTGCAAGCATCCTTTTGGCTCAGCCCTCTCACTATCCTCAGTGATCACACCCTCACTGTCCTTCATGTTTTTCCTTACTCCTGCTTTTACTGAAAATTGATTTCCCCCTCACATCTTCATCCCTCTGCTCTTTCTAGTTCCTCTCCTTTCCCTCCCATCCAGATCCACTGTGTCTCTCGTGAGAAAACAAACAAGCTTCTAAGCGATAATGATAAAATAAAATACAATATAAAATAAAACAACAACATGTTGAAATTCGACAATACAAAGGAAGGAGCCCAAGAGAAGACAAAAGAATCAGAGACCCACTCATTTGCACACTCACGGACCCAATAAAAGCATGAAACTGGAAGCTGTAATCCATACACAGAGGACCTGGCACAGACTCTTGCAGGCCCTGAACATGCTGCCTCAGTCTCTGTGAGTTCATATGAGCTTTGATACAGTTGATTTACTCCCTCCATCTCTTTTGACTCTTATGCTCTTTCTGCTTCCTCAGGATTCCCTGAGCCCTGAGGGGCAGGATTTGATGGAGGCTTCCTGTTTACTGTTGAGTGTTCCAAGGTCTCTCACTCTCTGCATAAGGTCTAGCTGCGGGTCTCTGTGTTTATTGGTTGTTCAGTTCTTAATGCCATTGTCTGAGGCCTTGATCTGTATGGGCTCGATCTGTATGGGCTGGAGCTAAGCCTCCTGCAGAACACAGATAAAGACTAATAATGATAAAACAGATAACACCTAACAGGCAGACGATGCCCTAGATACCCAGTGTGCATTAACTCATGGTTTCTTGTGAGCATCTTGGATACTGAAAGTGGGTAGTGAATAAATAGGCTCAGAATGCCTGAACAGCCTACCCTTCATTGCATAGCCCCTGAGCAATTCAGCTGGGCAGACACCTCTCCTGTATGTCAGATGCTGGCAAAGGACTGTGCTCTTAGATGTTCTGGGATCACTGGGGACTTACAGATCATTCATTGGAATGAACACAGAAGCACCAGAGAACCTGAGTTCAAGTTCTGATTTTGCTATTAACTCTTTTCTTAAATTTCATACAAGTCCATCTAGATCTTTCCCCAGATGAAAAGTATGTGTGATAGTTAGCTTTAATTGCCAACTCAACACAACCTAGAGTCTACTGGAAAGAGAGTCTCAAGGCAGGCTTGCCTTCACTGGGTTGGCCTGTGTATGGGCATGTGTATGGGGAATTGTCTTAATTAAGTTAACTGATAGGAGAAGGCCCAGCCCACTGTGGGCAGCACCATTCCCTAGGCAGGAGATCCTGAATTGTAGTAGAGAAATTGATCCAAGAACAAGGAAAATGTTAAGCAAGCTTGCAAGCAAGCTTGTCAGCATTCATTTCTCTCTGCCTTGACTTCACCAATGGTGAACTGTAACGTGGAATTATAAATTAAAATAAACCCTTTCTCCTGTAAGTTGGTTTAAAAGTAATTTATTTATTTGTTTGTTTATGTGTACATGTCACTGTGCAAGACAGAGAACAATTTTCTGGGGTCACTTCTGTTCTTTCCACCATGTGAGTCCTAGGGATTGAAGTTGGGTGGCCTGGCTTAGCAGTAAGCACTTTTACCACTGAGCCATCTCTCTAGCCTCTCAATGGGCTTTTTGTCAGGATATTTTAATCACAACAACAAAATGAAACTTGGATCTAGAAGAATACAAAAATCTCTTTGACATTTTCCCCATCGCCACAGTCTTATCAGTAGGTATCTAGATTTATTTATATGGATAACATGAAAATTCTTCACCATCTCAAACGCAGGAGTCCCGCATGCCTGCCTATTCATGTGGAATGCTATGAAGCAGTAGGTTGCAAGACAGAGAGCTGGTACAGCATTCACAAGCATGAGGTTGTAAAGAAGCCAGCCATTTTCCAGAGTCCACTCACTCAGACCTTCAAATTCTCTAAAAGGCTTCCTGTGCTCAAACGAAAAGCACAGGTTAGAAAATCACCGGGAAAGAGCTGACATAAGCACTCAAATAGGAAAGTGAATGGTTAGTGTGAGATATTTTTATTTTCTTACATTTCAAATATGCAAGGAAGAAGATGGACACAAGACTTGTTAGTACCAAGGTCCAATTAACTTGGAAATTTCAGGGCCTCATCACACCACAGAACCAAGACAGACACACATCAGTGTCCACCTCCGTACCTTCAAGACACCAGGAAAGGGTTCATCACTGAGGGTAAGGTCTGTATGAGAGGGAAGGGATGTGTGCTTTGCTTCTTTCCACTCAAGAACTGACATGAACACTTTCTCAAGTTTTGTTACCTGGTTGAGCAGTCTTTTTCAGGCCCAGAAGCCACCTTCGAGTTTTGCTTCTCTGTTCCTTTATGAGGAAGCAACTCAAAATATAATTGCTGAAAGCCACAGCCATTTTATTGCATCCCATGATGCTGTGGGTTTAACTGAGCACAGCTGGAAGGTTCTTCTGCTCCAAAAAGATGTTGGCTGGGACGTAGTCATGGGGGCTCAGCCGGACTGGAACATTTGAAGATAGTTTCCTCACATGCCTGGCAGTAGACAGTGGCAGTTGTCTCAAAACCCATGTGGGCTGCCACCAGGAGTTTCTGCATGTGGCCTTTCCATGTGACTTGGGATTTTTCACCACATGACTGCTACATTCTGAGAGAGTAAATGTCTCCAAAATGAGAGTTCCCAGAGAGAGGGAGGGGAAGCCAACAGAGCTTCAAGAGGCTAAACCAAGACCTGTATAGCATCTACCTGTGATGTCTCATTTGATCAGCAGTTTCAGTGCCAACCGAGCCCCCCTGGGAATGGAGACGGAACTTGACCTCTGCATAAGGAAGTGATAGTGAAGTGGAGGCTGTATTTAACCCACCATCCCTCATCTCCATGGCAACCTGTTCTTGGAAGCATCTGGAAGGCTGTGTCTTTACAAACTTTAATCTACTTCCCCATCATCCTCCATGCATACTTTTTCAAAACATCTAGGGGGGCATATACCTTCATTAGACTCTTCTTTCTCCACAGTTTTGCTGGAGAGAGTCTTGTCAGACCCAAGTCATAGGATGTCTCTCTTTTGCTCAAGGTTCCTATGGACTCCCGTCTCACTGCAAATTAAAGACAAAAACCCAACAGCCATATCCTGCCTGGTTCCGCTTCTCTCAGTTACTGTGTTCCTCCTGAGATCTATGCCCAGTGCTCAACTATCCCTATGTTTTATATATGCCGCGCCCTCACCTCAGGACCTGTGCACTAGCTGTCCACACAATATCGAATACTCTTTTACCAAATTCCTGCGCACAAGACTCTCCCCTTGTCTTCCTGTGGGCGTGCCTCAGCTGCAACCTTTTTGAGAATTCTCCTGTTCGCACCTTTCCTCACTCATTTGCTTTACTTTGTCACCACGACCCTTAGAAATCCTGTATCTTGGGCTCATTCACGATTGATTCACTCCCCCCAGTGGAGGTCTAGAGAGAGAAAGATGTTTTTCTGCTTGTCTACCACTTTGCCTCCAGGCTCTGCTACGGTGTCTGGTCCTTACAGATGGCCCAGAAATAAAATGTTAACGAAAACAAAGCCAGTGATACCACTCATTGGTCTAGTGAGTGCTGTGTTCTCAGCTTCACAGATGAATGAACAGAGGCCCAGGAGGTTCTGTGGCTTGTCTGGGGTCACACAGCTGGCACTAGAGGTTCCCTTAGGACCCAGATGCCAGGACCAGCAGCTGTGGATCTTTGGGGTGCATTGACCCATTTCATGCAGGCACTCAGTCGGCCCTGACGTGGGCTTTAGGCAGGCTCCATGCTCAGCTGCGCAGGCCTCCTCTGCAGAAAAGAGGATCCCGGTAGCCATCATTTTCTGGACAGAGAAATACGATTCTTGCTGCTAAGTGCAGAGCAATAGTAATTATGAGAGTCTGGGAGGAAGTGAGAACTAAGAGCAGGAGGGACAGTTAACAACTGCATTGACATACAAACTATTATTTTTGGTAACACACAGCATTTTCTCTGCAGAGTCACAGATGCAGAACACATCCATCCCAGACATACTTCTTAAACAAAAAAAAAAAAAAACAAAAAAACAACCCCCCCCTAAAAAAACAAAAAACCTAGCCTGAGTTTTAATAATGCTTTCCAGAAGCAGGCAGAGATAAGAAAGGGCACTGGAGGCAGGTGAGCATAGACCCACTCTTAGGAAATAAGAGGAACGAATCCTCCATCCCAGCTCCTTATCAAGTACTTCCCGAAAATTACAGAGATAACATTGGGAAGTCTAAGAACCACAATTTATACTCCTGAGAGGCTGGATGGTGTTTGAATTGTTCTGAGTCTGCTTTGCAGGAAAGATCTGGAGAGACATGGGGCTGGGAGGAGGAGTCTGGCTTCTCATCTCTTCCAACCTCATCCATTTAGCAGGAACTATCTGCCTATCTGCCAACCCCTGAGCTACAGTAGCCCAGGCTTGGGCAGTCCCACTAGTGGAGGAACTTGCACCTTACCGTGCAGTGCAGTGTTTTTCTGAGTATTCTGCTTGTGTGATGGGGGGTGCTGTAAGCCCTACCTGTCAGTTCTGCTCTCTTCTCCAGAGAGATAGGCTGTGCCAACTTTGTCTGTATCACATGACCTCTCTTGCTTGTAACCAAACAAATTGGCATAGCTTTCTGCCTCTAAAAGTCAGAGTGTTGTGATGCTTGGCAGTAGGAGTTCTTCAAAAGTCCTCCCACTGTGTGTGTGTGTGTGTGTGTGTGTGTGTGTGTGTGTGTTCTAGCTTTGTACTACAAGGCCTTCTTTCAGACTCAGCTGGACTAGCCTAATGTCCAGGCTCTCTCACCCAGCTGTATGACACCAGGTGAAGGGACTCTGGCCAGCTTGAGAGTGGTAAGCATGGCTCTGGCAGGCCTTACCCTTTTCTCCCATTCTCTCTACCTTGTTAAAAGCTGTTAGATTACATTCCTAAAGCTAGCCAGCAAGGTCTATTTCCTTTATTTGGCCACTGCCTCCTCCTGAGTTTGACTACCAAGGTCCAGCTATCAAAGTATCAAAGCCCAGCAATCAAAAGCCCCCGTTGGCTGTCCTAATTAACAGGCCCAATTAAAACTGACCACCTCATCTGAACACAGGGCTTCCCTTTTACCGTTATAAGCCCCTATTTTCCTGTGTATCCTTTAAGCAGAGGCAGTCCTTTGTCTCTCCTCGGTTCCCTTCCCCTTCTCCCTCACCCTCTATCTCTTGCCTTAGCTTCTCACTCCTTGACCTCTGACCCTCTGGGCCAAAATAAATCTTCTGGTGGGTTTGTTTTTGAGGACTTCATACATTACTTCCCAGGAAGTGTCAGCACACTAGTGTAGCTAGCAGTAGCTTGTGACTGACTTGTGGAGCATTCTTTATTAATCATTGGTGTCTGTGGCGAGGAGTTCATTCTGCTGCTTGCTGACTGGAACAGCAAAAGAATCTTAGGAAGTTGTTGCAACCATCTAGGATGCCTTCCCTCCACTTCTCACCCCTCTTTTCCTAGAGGTCTTGTCCCAGGAGACTGTACCAAAGGGTCCTTCACCCATGTGAGGTAGTTGTGACTTGGTGTACTGCACTTTTCGAAGGGACCAGAGACATCCCAAACTCTTCAAATTCTGAAGTGGTGACTAAGGTCCAAGAGTGACATCTCAGTGTGCTGGGTGGAGCTGTGGGACAAAGATCAAAGTCCTCATAGCAGCCCTTACACTGCATGCTACACTCACCACTAGGATTATGGGTTGGGTGTGTCAATGGACAGATGTCTTCTTGCAGATGGTGTGTGTGTGTGTGTGTGTATGTGTGTGTGGGGGTGAGTGTAGGGTTATGGGTTGAGTGTGTCAATGGACAGATACCTTCTTGCAGATGGTGTGTGTGTGTGTGTGTGTGTATAGGGTTCTGGGTGGGGTGTGTCAATGGACAGATGTCTTCTTGTGGATGGTGAGTGTATGTGTGTATGTGGACAGGTACATGAGTGTGGAAGTCAGAGGTTGCTGTCAAGTGTCCTCTTCAATGGCTCTCTGCAGTACATTTTGTGACAAGGTCTCTCACTGAATCTGGAGCTCAGTGTTTCAGCTAGCCTGACTGGCTAGGGAGCCTCAGGGAGCCTCTGGTCTCTGGTTCTCTGGTGCTGGGATTACAGGAGCTTATCACAGTGCCTGTTTTGTTTTGTTTAACTTTTTTATTGATTCTTTGTGAACTTCCCTTCATGCACCTCAATCTCATTCATCTCCCTGTACCTTCAGATCTGCCCTCCACCCTTTCAAACTCCTTCCAAAAAGAAAAAGCAAAAAGCAAAAATTTCATCATGGAAGCTATAGTGTATCACAGTGTGTCCCACAGTACAGCCTTTTGCCCACACTGTTTTACTTGCAAATGTTCATTGCAGTGAGTCATTGGTCTGGTTCAAAGCCTCTGGCTTCTGCTACACTATCAATACTGGATCCTCACTGGGATTCCTCTCGGATATCCTGTTGTTGCTCTGTGTCATGGACACCCTGGAGATTTGGGTCTGTCCGGCAGGCTCCTTGATACATTTAATATATTTAATATATTGAAAGAGTCTATTGTTGAATCCTGAGATCTGTTTGGCAGGTAAAAGAATCAAGATAACTTGAGACCGCTTGCTTCCAGGGATGTTAGAATATGAACAGCAGGAAGCTGGAGAGCTAGCTCTATGGTTTTTTGCACTCTGTACAGTGCAAACTATGCTAATGATGTCTGCCTCAGAGGTCGAGGTAGTAAATTATTTTGTGATACGTAGAATCTACCCAGCATAGTGTGGGATCCCTTACAGTTCTCAACCTGTGGGTCGCTATTCCTTTGAGGGTCAAATGAGTCTTTCACAGGGGTTACATATCAGCTATCTTGCATCTCAGATATTTACATTATGATTCATAAAAGTAGCCAAATTACAGTTATGAAATAGCAACAAAAATGATTTTATGGTTGAGGGTCACCGCAATGTGCAGAACTGTATTAAATGGTTGCAGCATTTGGACCGTTAAGAACCCTTAGAGGCCAGGTGATACAACCAACTCAGAAGGAAGAGGGCAGCTCTGTTTAATTTGAAACAGTTTTTGTTGTTGTTTTCACTACTTCGTTGTTATGTCTCCTTTTCTTTCCCATTCCAATCTTCAAAAGAACTATTGTCACTTAATCATACTTAAAAAATTCATTCTGCTAGCCAAAGGAATATGCTACCTTCTGGTATAGCCACCTGTGGCTTTCCACCAAGACCCCAGAGACCCAGCTGTAAAGCCTTTGTGATAGTTTCCTGGATCCTCTTCTGCCTTCTCAGCTATTCCCCAGAGATAAGATGTCCTCAGTGATGGGGCAAATGGGGCTCCTGATCCAGGCACATTATCTATGGCTGAGGGCAGTGAATCATCCCTGCTTGTTCTTTATGGATGGATGCAGGTTCCTGAGGTGGTGAATACTGATATCACTCAAATGGAATCTAGAATCATGTAAGGAGACAGTCCTCTGAGTGTGTCTGTGAGGGAGTTTCTAAATTGGGCTAACTGACACCGGGGGACACATTCTAAATGTGAGTGGCACCGTTCTGTGGTTGGGGCACTGTACTTAATAAAAAGGAGAAAGCAAGCTTCACCTCGTGTAACCAGCTGCCTCACACTTCCAGCCACCATGACTTCCACTACCATGATGGACTGTCCATCAAACTATGAGCCACAGTAAACCTTCCCTTAAGTTGCTTTTGTCTGAGCAAGAGGAAAATTAAGTATAGCGGAAAAGCTACAGTATCCAGCGCCAAGCAGAGGGTAGTTTAAAGCAGTCTCTTCTGGATTGGGGTAATTGAACAGCATTCTGTCCTCTATAAACAGCCTTCAGACAATTTATCAAATTCTTCTTCCCTGACTGAAAGGCCAGCCTCAATTCAAAGTGCCCCAGACCTACAGAATAACTAGCAAATCTCCACCATAAAAAATGCCCAGGTGGCTCTGTCTCCTGGTCATCAGCATCTTGTCCCCAGACATGGTTGCTTCCAAGGCAGGTATCATAAGAATTTCCCCAAGATAGATGAGATATCATGAGAGACAGCCATGACATAGAGTCCGTCTCTTGCTTTCACCCCAAAGGGATTAGATGCACATCTGCAGCCTTTGTGCCCTAGTTATACTGAAGATTTCTAACTTCGCATTTCCATCCAGCACAAACTGGAGTTGGTATCGGGGATTGGTCCTCTGGGTGGGCACAAGGAGGCAACCATTAGAGGCCCTGTTCTCAACTTTGCTCATGTCACAATCATCAAGTCCTGGTGTAAAGACAGACTGCTGATTCTCAGCCCAGTAGATTCTCTCTGGCTATGTTTCTTCTGTTGTTGTTTACATCTTTTAAATTTCTAAAGCATTAAAATAGAACTACACTATTTTCTCACTTCCTTTGCTTCCTCCAACCCTGCCCGTGTATCCTGCTCCTTGCTCCCTCTAAAATTCATGGCCCCCTTTTCTTTGTTATTGTTACATAGGTGTATAACACACACATACAACCTCCTGGGTGTGTTTACAGTTACTTGTCTATGTATAGTATTTCAGGGCTGATCATTTGGTACTGGGTAATCAACAAGGGGCTCATCCCTGGGGAAGACTAATTCCCACCTCTCAACATTTCTTAGTTGCCCGTAGTTCTTTGTTTAGGACTGGACCTCATGAGATTTCCACCTTCCATGTTAGTACATTGATGTTGTAGTTGTTCAGGGCCTGTATAGGCAGCCATATTGTTGGGACATTGTGGTTGAAGTTCCCCTGTCATTTTTAGGACAATCACACAGCAGACTTCCTGGTCCCCTGGTTCTCACACCCTCTCTGCCTCCTCTTCCATGATAGTTATGTTGTAGATGTGTTTGTTGGGGCTGGGAACTCCTTGACCACTTGCTCTCTGACTTTTAACTGGTTGTGGCTTTTGGAAATGGTCTCCATCAGCTACAAAGAGAAGCTTCTTTGATGAAAGCGAGAGCTGCGGTCACCTGTGGGCCTAAGGCTAAGTATTTAGAATCAGTTAGGACTCATATGGCCTTAGCAGGTTCTCTTCTAGGCCTGTATTTCTTGTGTGGGTTGGGTTGATGTCAGTGGTTCTCAACCTTCCTAATGCTGTGACCCTTTTTACATAGTCCCTCATGTTGTGGTGACCCCCAACCATAAAATTATTTTTGTTGCTATTTTATAACTGTAATTATGATACTTTTATGAATCATAATGTAAATATCTGATATGCAGGACATCTGTTATGCAACCCCAGTGAAAAGGTCATTTAATCCCTAAAAGGAATCAACCCACAGGTTGAAATCCACTCGTCTAGGAGATTCTAAACCAGTGCCTGGCAGGGAATCCAAGCTGTGGGGTTTGTTAGCCATGATTTACCTTGGAAGGGGAAATAGAATAAAAAATATGACACAATAAATTTGGAACACATGGCCTGGTTAAATGGCACCCTTAAAAGAAACCTTCTTACAGTGCTACTCGGGGACCAAGCACAGGAAGGCAGCCTGGAGGCTTCCAAGTACCCAGGAACTCCACTGCCTCCCACTCTGTTAAATTTATGGGTTGGAAAGTGGAGACAGAATTTGCTTCCAGGTTTGCTTCTCTCTTCAAGTATTTAGGAATCAGCATTGGGTCTGATATTATGGGAGTAATGACGTAATAACTGGACCTTTTCAATAACCTTAAGGTTAGAAGCTAAGTCCATCAAACACCAAATAAGGAAACTTTACAGACGCTTAAGGTCTGACACACACAGGACTGCCACAGTACCACAATGACATTGGAGTGACTTCTCGAGTGACAAGCTTGACAGTAGGTTGGCTAATACTTAAAGTGTGTCCCATTGTTCACCGTTAGAGCCTTGGAGAAGGTCCATGCTATGTGTCAATAATGGGCACTCCTCGTGAGGATCTGAAGCGCTACAGAGCTTGGCAAGTACAGGGATGCTCCACATCCTGTACAAAACCCTGTACCTGCTCCCAGATGCTGCCCCTGGTGGGGATAAGAGAACTGAGGTATGGGACTGTCTAGCTAGGATGGAAAGATTCAGAGGGGTTCATGAGTGAGGGGAGTCTGGGGCTCCATTCACCCAGTAAAACACTAAACACTTCACCCCCATATTCTTCTAATAAGAATAATTTCTCATCAAGCAGAGACAAAATCCCAGGTCACAGTTTCTTTTAGTTTCCCATCGAACAGACAAAGCATTTTGATTTTCAGATCTTTACCTCTGTGGGGCCAGGTGTGCAATTACGCCAGCTTACTATGTGCTATCTGGGAGGTTAGGAACATGTTTACAGTACACTGCCCTTCCTCCCTAGCTTGAATACAGCTTTATTCCCAGACACAGAGCACTTCCAAACTGCTAGAAAGCTTGCACTACTCTGTGTGTTCTGAGGATGAAGGATCAGAGAAACTAGAGGCCTCCTACAGGATGCTAGCCCATCAGAAGTAGTCATCAGGACTCCCCAGCCACAAGGGACAGAGAGAGAAGAAAGCTATTCCCTCCTAACATAATGCAGAGAAAGGTTACCTAAGAGGCCTTTCTGGTTAGCTTATACATCCTGTCCTCCATTCTCCTGCATGCACAGTTTATTTCCCATGCTACCATAGGGAATGCATAGGACAATGTGCATCTGATTGTCCTATTTGCTTTTCAATTATGATCTATGTATCCTGCCGAGTCTCCCAAGCATGTAGAACAGAGCGGCTTTGGACCTTAGGAAGCTTTCCAACGTAACTTCAAAACTGTGTCCACTTTTTCTTCTCATACAGGACAGTGATGGCTTCCTGAACTCATGGGAGACCCTACCTGCAAGCTTCTATTCAACCTCAGGATCAACTTAGGATCATTGCCTCACCTAGCTCTAAAAATGACTCCCCTGCCTCTAGCCTGTAATGAGGGTCGCAGTTCAGCCAAATCTACTTGTGACAATGGGAATTCCAATAGTACTCCCAAGTGCCTGTCTTCAAGTTTTTCCAAATCTCCCGAAGGTGTCATATGCATGCTTATCACCTGCATACCCTTTGCCATTGTCTGGAGGGCCAGGCTGCTGGGGCCTCTCAACTGTGGTCAGCGTACCTTGTTGCTCCTGGAGCCACAACATGGCCTCATTAACCACATCTATTGCAGGCTGATTAATTTTCTTTACAATTCTTTGTGACCTGGTATGCCTCTGAGTCATATTTTCTGGTGTCACTACAGAGAGACCAACAACATGAGAACAAGAGATGATTGACAAGCTTAGAGGGCTAACACATGTGGATCATTCTCATTTTGGTTCCCAGGCTAGCCCTGTGAGTAAGCCTCACTGAAAGTCGTATTTTACAGGGCAGGGCCACCAGAGCATCCAAGGGAGGGCTGAGTAGGTCAGCTACATTCAGACAGGCTCAAGTCCAGTTCATTTTGATCCAGAGTCCAGAGCCTTGACACTCATTGTTATGTGTCCTATCACAGTGAAATAGCCAACACCAGTGGTGCCACTCAGCCCCTAATTGTATCTGGTGCCTCATGAAAGCTCAGAGAAAGGTCAGCACCTGGCCATCTCACCTCAGTGCCTGGAGAGGAATACCATATACACCTTCCTTCCATGTTGGAGGTATAGTGAATGGGATGGCACCAATGTCCCCCAAATTAACTTTAGTCTTCTATCCTTAATGGTAGTGACATCACCCACTCCTCCATGAGGCCCCAGTTTTCCAACAATGAAAGAATGTGTCACATATGTAGACTATAGTCACTGTGCATCTTCTGTCCTATTTCACCCCAGCCTGGTCTTGTTCTCAGCCTTTGCTTGGACCCTGAGTCCTTTTTCAGAACCATCTTTCCTGTGAACTTCTGGCCTTTAAGGTTCCAGAACTATCCTGTGTTCTCTTCAGATATGAAGGAGGCACCAACTCCTGGGGACACACCCCAGCTACTAGGAGTTTAGTCAGTTTGACACTTGTGCCAGTAGCTGACCAAAATGCAGAAGAAAGTGTGTTTCCTGCTGGTTCACACTGCAGCATCTCTTTCAATAGAACTGTGATGGTTTGAACATTCTTGGCCTTGGAAAGTGGCATTATTAGGATGTGTGGTCTTGTTGGAGTAGATGTGACCTTGTTGGAGGAAGTGTGTCACTGTGTGGTGGGCTTTGAGGGCTCCTAGTGCTCAAGCTCTGCCCAGTGCAAAAGAACCTTCCAGCACCAAGTCTGCATTCATGATGCCATGCTTTTCTACCGTGTGTGTGTGTGTGTGTGTGTGTGTGTGTGTGTGTGTAAGTGTATGTGTGTAAGTGTGTGTGTGTGTGTAAGTGTGTGTGTGTCTGTGTGTGGGTATGAAAAAGGAGAGACACAGAAAGAGATAAAAAGAGAGACAAACAGAGTCATAGAGAGAGAGATAGAGAGGGGGGGAAACAGAGACAAAGAGACAGACAGAAACAGAGACAGGGAGACAAACAGAAACAGAGACAAGGATCAAGACAGAAACAGAGACAGAAAGACAGAGACAGAGATGGGGGAGGGAGGATGCTATCTTCCCCATTTCCTTGCTTCCTATATAGACATTGGGCTCTGTTTTTCTTTCTCTCCCACAGATGTTAATCAACCCTTGGATATAGATGCTTGCCACATTTGGCTCCTCACCCACCTTCCTCCCCACTTCATCAGGCAAATCCAGCCACCTACAGACTCATTTTAAGGATTAGATGGAGCCACTCTCACCACCACCCTATAGTTACAACCCTTAGATCAGGTCCTTGGTCCAGACACCAGGTAAGCTGTCTCATTAGAGGAGCAATGTTCAGCTCTATTGTCAGGTCTGGTCTTTCTAGATTTGCAGCCTGGATTTCCTTCCAAGCTGATGGCACTGGTGTGTGTGGATCCTCCCAACTGCAGTGAGGGCCCACAGCACTAAGTGGAGATCACAATACAAAATGCTATTTTCACAGAAGCAGCTAAATCTTCTAGCACATCCGCCTTCCCAGCCAACAACCTTGGAGTTGAGAATCTGCAGAGAGGATAACTGGTTGGGGACACAGTGACTCGGGTTTGTGGGAATCGATTGGGGTGGTTTGCCACCAGGTCTATAACAGAATTGGAAGGAACAGCAGGGATTCCCACCACCACCACCACCTATGAAAGGGCATGTCCTCACCGTGGGACAGAGGTATAGGACTAACGTGTCAATCATTTCCAACATGTTCAAAGAGGGACATTTTAAACTTTCTCCACTCACAGCTCCCTCTCACCCAAGAGGTTAGGTTTACAAAACAGGTAAACAAATCAAATGTTTTATCAATAGTAACTCATAAAAGATTTTATTCTAGAACAATTATTTGGTGTATCTGTAATTTTGCCAGTTGTAAAAGACAAAAGCAAATTTGCATAAGGAAGAATGGGTGATATTGCACCTGTAGCTGAGCAAGTGCAGTACGTAGTATGTCCTCTACAGGTTCACGTGGCATCTCCTGTCTTCATGGAGCCCAGACCTGTGGGGTGAGAGAGAGAGAGAGAGAGAGAGAGAGAGAGAGAGAGAGAGAGAGGAAAGGAGGAAGGGAGGGAGGGAGAGTCTATATGTACACATGCACATACACACATGTTCAAAGGAAGATGGCTTTTTTTTTTTTTGGTTTTTTCGAGACAGGTTTTCTCTGTGTAGCCCTGGCTGTCCTGGAACTCACTCTGTAGACCAGGCTGGCCTCTGAAATCCGCCTGCCTCTGCCTCCCAAGTGCTGAGATTAAAGGCGTGCGCCACCACTGCCCGGCAAAGGAAGACATCTTAACTCAGCATTTAAGCATTTCTTTTCAGTCCTAACAGGAGGACTTGGCATTCAATCCTGGCTGAATATTCGATACCATAGATGGAGAGCCTCCTCCATGAATTCAGAGCTGTGGAATATTTTGACTTTACAACTGTCAACACTGAGAATGCTGTTAGGCATACATATGTAGGACAACATAGCAGAGGCGTGTTTAGGGCCAGTTTAGATGTTCTTGTAGATTCTTTGCTAATCTCAAGCTAAAACTCATGTTATGATTTTGTATGAAACACAAGTCAGAAATTCAAAGAGCTATCTTTAACATCAAACATTCTGATATAGTACAATCCAGAGATAACACTAACTGGACATTTACAAGCTGATGAATGACAGCAGGATAGTACTGTCTTACATTTCCACTGCAACTAAACAATTAACATGGTATGCACCATAGACCCACGACAATTCATCGTATACAGAAGCCTCAAATACGAGCCAAGTGTTTCAGAGAGCATTCCTTCATCATATGTGTCATGACGGCATGTACACAGCAGCCTTTTGCTTTGTGTATCACAATGACATGTGCATTTCAAAGTGCAAGCTGTGAGTTCAAAACCAAGGTTGCAAGGAAGTCATGTGATTCAGTAATGTAAGTGAGCACATAAATTTAGGACAGTGTTTGATTTTGAGTTAATGTTTGTCCATTTCATATTCAGAAAGTTTTTGCCACCAACAAATTCTTCATGATCCCCACGGTTAAGGTCCGGACCTACAATTTAAGGTACCTGGGATGGGTGTAATGGAGGTAAAAGCGGGATATAAATGTGGGGAGCCAGAACTCACACTGAGGAAAATGTTCGCATCTTCATATTCAGACCTTTTTTCCTAATGTGGGTTAAGTTCTAATCAATGCCCGCTCCTTGTGATGGCTTGTATATGCTTGGTCCAGGGAGCGGCACTATTAGGAGGTGTGGCCTTGTGGGGGTAGGTGTGTCACTGTGGGGGTGGGCTTTAAAAGCTTGGTCTTAGCTGCCTGAAAGTGAGTCCTCCCCTATTGGCCTTCAGGGAAAGATGTAGAACTCTCAGCTCCTCCTGCACCATGCCTGACTGGATGCTGCCATGTTCCTGCCTTGATGATGGGATGAACCTCTAAACCTGTAAGCTAGGCCCAATTAAATGTTGACTTTATAAGAGTTGCTTTGGTCATGGTGTCTGTTCACAGCAGTAAAACCCTAACTAAGTCACACCTCAAATCCTAAAAAAATAATTGATCATGCATATTGGGGGGAAGACTGGATTATCCATTTTGCTCTCTCAGTAGAAAAGATAAAAAGATAGACGAGTGGCTGAGAGTGAGCACTTTACTTCTTGTCCAGAGGAAAAAGAGTTCAGTTTCCATCACCTACATGGTGGCTCACACCTGCCTGTAGTACCAGCTCCAGATCTGTTGCCCTCTTCTGGACTGTTTGAAACCTGTATATATGTGTACACACACACACACACACACACACACACACACACACACACGTACAAAGGCAGAAATCTAGAATAAAAAACATCAGCTGTACCAGAATAAATTGATAAAATAATTTAACTTTGTGATGTTTGTGTAGTATTGGGTGACTTTTAAACATTTAGGTAATGTATTAAGCTTTTTCTTCTCACTCTAAATAAAAATTATGGTGTTTTACACATTCTACTATAACAAAAGTAATTTTTTTGTGTGTGCAAGTACCTAATATTTTTCTTAAAATCAAATTTTGTTAGTCCCAGATTTTACATAACTGTGTCTTCCCTGGGCATGGAGTTTGCATAATTGGAATTCTGTCACCAACTATGGTCATTTGAGATGCTGAATGAAGAGAGATATACTTCAGTATCTGCCACTCTTCCTTGTACCCATTACACAGCATATACACATACATACACAACACATGTGTATACACACAAACACAACATACATACATACATACTTACATACACCCATACACATACGCACATATCCACAGTACACACAAAACACACATAGACATAGAACACACATACAAAACAAACACCACAATTCACATATACACAAAAACAAACACACACATCACATATACACACACATATAAACATACAACTTGCATGCACACATAAACACATGTACATATACAACACACATGTAATATACGCAAGCACACAGACACACACATACACACAACACATATACACACATATATATGCACAGCACATATGCACACATATGCACATATATATACAACACACATATACACACTACACACCGACACATACATATATATGCACAACACACATGCGCACATATACATACATACACATACATGCAAACATACAACACAATGCACACACAACACACATGCACACATACAAGTATACACAACGCATACACACAACACATGTACACTCGGCACACACATACATACAACATATATCCTCTCACACATACACACACAAATACATATACATACATGTAAACAAGTATACACACAGAACACACAAACATACACATAAACACATATACACACATAATACACAGCACACACTCATAACACAGATACACGTATACAAACACATATACATACACAACACCCAAATAAACACATACCACCTACATATACATATAAACACAAAATATACACACAAACATATACACAGAATGTACATACATGCATACATATACAGCACATATATATGCTCAACACACACATACAACAGACATATATACCGAACATGTATGCACATGTGACACATATACACAACACAACACACACATTAAATAAATTTAAAACATGTAAAAATCTTCTAGAGCCTGTTAGCTGTCTAGCCACAGGCTTTTGGCTCCACTAACAGTGCCAGGTATGGGTTTCATCTTGTGGAGAGGCCATAAAGTAGAGACTGAAGAATGCCCAACCCGATAAGGGCATCTATACCACACACCCCTCCCAAGGGCTCCCAGGTCATTGCTGAAGAACGAGGTAAAAAGATTTTAAGAGCCATTGGCCATAGATAACTACAAACATTTCCTGTACCCCTACTCCATAACATGACAGAGCAGTTGCATGTATGAACTCACAGTGATGTGACAATGTGAAAAAGACCTGAGCAAGTTTAAGCCAGACAAAATCCCGCTGTGGAATGGGGAGGGAGGAACCGCCTCCCACCCCTAGTCAAGGAGCTATGGACAGTTGAAGGTTTCTGGGAGAGAAAGAGTTACTTTTCTTTCAAGGCATGATCCTCTGGTGGGTTGACCACACACCAGTGGATGCTCACCTGGCAAAGAGTTGGGTAGATAGGGGAGGAACAGGTGGATAAGTATGATCACATTATATTGTCTGAGATTCTCAAAGAACTATGACTAGGAGAAAAAAATCCTCAGCAGACATTGTTGGATTGTAGCAAGATGGAAGTATGTTGAGTCTTTCAAACTTGATGAAGTAAAAGAGACATGTTGGCTGGGTATGGAGCCTCCTAAGGCTGACTACTGCATGGTGAGCCA
>JADRCH010000153.1:5930830-5942340 GCA_019843965.1 Rhynchomys soricoides | reverse complement strand
CCTGGTGAGCCAATGGTGGCTGGGTATGGAGCCTCCTAAGGCTGAGTCCTACCTGGTGAGCCAATGGTCTCTAGTAGCTACCTTCTGATCCTTGAAATGGCTTTTTGAATGGTTTTCTGAACACATCTGGAAGGACAGAGCCTAGTGGCTGCTGAAATTATCTGTCCCGCTGTTATTTAATAAAGGAATCTCTGGTGTAGTCATCAACTTCTTCGTGTGCTTGGTTATCAAAAAATCACAGGAAACTGATTTTTCAGCTCTGCCTAAAGGTAGACTGATTCCAACTGCTTGGTCTGCCAGAGAGAGGACCAGGGCATGTGGGCAGGGGTAACGCCATCAGTGTCAAGCTAGGCTTCTCTTGGAGCCATCCTTTCTTTTAATTTCTTTTAACTGTAACACATCCCAGAGTCTATTAACAGTAAGTAATGCTCTTCCTGCTTTTTGGAACACATCATTGAGCTTGTACAAACAGGAGTTAGTCGCCCATCCCCATTTACCAAACTTGCTAGTTTGGCTTATTTGTTCTTCCTGCACTCTGGCAGTTGGGATAGCATGCTTAGTGGGTTGTCACGGGGCACTGGATCTTTCAAGTTCATGATTTGTCACTTGGGTCTATGTGGCAGAAGAAGTAGATTACAAGAAACACATGTTTAAGAAATTTAGGAAGGAGCGAGGAAGTGGCTACAATCCTTGGCTAATTGGTTCGTCAGCCAAAATTGCCGTTTGGCGCTCACCACAGCAGCATTGCCAATTCCTCAGTAGTGGTGACCTGCCTTGAGGTTGCTCTGTGGATGACTGTGAGAAATGTCAGGTTTGGGAAGGCTAGGATTTCTCTCTCCTTGTTAGTCCCCCCATGTCCCATCTTATCCCCAGCCTTTCGGTTACCTAGGATCTTATTGAAAAAAATGAAATCCCAAACCAGAGAGAGAACAGTTTCCAGGATCTATGGTGAGCTTGTCGGGTAAGAATCGGGTTACTGTGGCCTGTGGTTCTTGAGCTCATTTGGAAGAGAAACCAAGTTGCTTTGGTAAGCTCCCAGTGTATTTTGCCCAAATAACCCATCAAGTATTGATTTACCAGAAAGGACAAGGTAGAGCTGAACTAAAGGCACGGGTTTAAAAAAACAGGGGGCAGGAGATGTATATCCTGACCGTCCCCAGTAATTACATCTACACGGGGTTGCTATCACGGAGGTGGGGAGAAGCGAACCGTCTGGAGGCGGACTCTCCGTGTTTCTTAAGCAAGTGGTTCAGAAGCTACGTGAAGCTGAAGAGCTGAGTCAGCCTAAGAGCCTTTGAGGAAGAGCTAAGGCCCTGAGCAAGCTCTGTTCTTTTCATAAAGTAAACAGCAGGGCAGTGAGGAAAGGCCCGCCCTGGAGCCACGGCTTGCTAAGTCTTGCTGCGCTTCATGCTGGACCGGAGAACCTTTGAAGAATTGATTTGGGATCAATTCTTTGATGACACGCTTTCCTTCTGTGTTTACCCAGATGTACCTTCAACACCCCTCCCACATGAGGGCTTTCATTATTACATGGGTGAGTCACAAAAATCAAATTTTGCATCTTGATCAAACACATCCCATTTTCCACTGTGGCATATCAAAAATAATAATAATAATAATCATAATAATAAAAAGCCATCTTAAGAAGTTCCACGAATCTGTGGTACCAGCACACCCAGGGGGGGGAAAGCTTGAGTTGCAGAATGCTGGAGAGGAAATTTCAACCTTAGCCAGTGTCACAAATAACAAGCTGATGTGCACTATGCAAAGAGGGGCTGCCGTGCCAGCTTAGGAGAATTGTTCACCAGCTTTTGTATCAGTGCCCTTGTTCTGTAAACTTGAAAGAAGTTTGTTATATGTCCCGCGCTACGGTCTCGCCAGCAAGAACGATGCGGCACACATAGGATCCTTCTGCAGTAAAGCTTTACTGCATCTTGAGAGGGAGAGCATAAGCTTGCCACGAGTGGAGACCCTGAACAATAGAACACCCGCCCTTTATATGGGTCACAGCGCTTGCCTGGGACATGGAGCTTCCCCATTGGCTCCCGCACACCAGGCCAGATGCCACCACGAGAGAGGCTGAGACTCTGAGGTGGAAAATTACCAGGTGCATGCGCACTAGCCTGTTTACAACTTGTCCTCGGCCGAATGTAGGCGCCATCTTGTAATGGCGGATGTGGGTGCTCAGGCGGCTTCCCACAGTTATACAGATTTATTTGTGTGCATGCATGTCTCCGTGGTGTGTGTGTGTGTGTGTGTGTGTGTGTGTGTGTGTGTAGACTACAAGAGAGCACTGACCCCTTGGAGCTGGAGTTCCAGGTCGTTGTGAGATGCCTACTGGGTGCTGGGAACTGAACTCAGGTCCCCAGGCGGAACAACAAGATCCTTAACCACTGAGCCATCTCTCCAGCCTCCCAAAATATGTTTAATATTACACTTAAAATGATGTCTTCCTTTGATTGTCGGTGTGCATGCATATATGGTGTATGATGCATGCATATGAGTGTGTGCCTATGTGAGCTAGTGTGTGTGCATGCAGAGGTCAGGAGAGCATATGAGGTGTCTTCCTCACTTACTCTGTGCCTTATTGTCTTGAGCCTGAGCCTGGGTCTCTCACTAAACCTGAAGGCATCATACCTGCTAGACTGAAGAGTTCCCAAGTTTCCAGGATTCTCCTGTCTTTACCCACTACAGTGCTAGGGTGACAGGTACATTCAGCCATACCTGCCATTTTACCTGGCTGTTGGGGATTTGAAATCAGGACTTCATGCTGGCACAAAATAATCTCACTTGCTGAACCATTTCCTTCGGCAACAAAATCTTCTTTTAAAAAGAGGATTTGTTTTTCTGTTTGTGTGCATGTGTGTATGTGCATTCGTGGGAATGCCACATGTGTGCAGGTGACCTTGGAAGTAAGAGAAAGGGTTGGATTCCCTGGAGCTGGAGTTTCAGGTGGTTGTGAGCTGCCCAAGTAGATGGTAGGAAGCAAATTCAGATTGTCTGGGAGGGCAGCCAGTGCTCATAAGTATTGGTCCCTCACTTCTGCGTAGCAATGTCCACTTAAGAACATCAGACGGTATTTACACATAGTACATAGTTTCAGATGCTTAGATTTGTAAGATGAATACATTTGAAATCAGAGAAGTCGGAATTAATGAGATGTTTTCCTATTTGCTTGATGGGATATATTGAGAAATTTAATAACTCTCAAACTACCCTGAGCTGGGGAATTCAATATCATATATGATCTTTGGGCCGACACACGAAGCACGGGTTTCTTTATCTAACAAATGCCAGGATTGATAGAGTTAAATGAAAACTCAAATGAGATTTCCTGAATCTTGAATGTTAATACGTACCGCATTAGTCCGGAGATGGGTAGGGGACTTCATAACAGAATAGAGAGCATGCCAAAATCTGGTATCTTCAAGCAGTAATATAGACTCCGGCCTTCTGATTAAATTCTTTGGATATTAAAATTTGGTTTGACCTAAATTCAAAGTGACTTGTTGTTTTATTTTCCTGTAAATTTCAGGGACGTCCATACTGAGGCAGAGAAACTCTATCGAAATTTCTTTTTAAAAGGCACTCATGCAAAAGAAGAAAAAAAGAAAAGAAAAAGAAAAAGCATCGAGCACTAAAAGCTTCCAGCTGAGGGAATGACCAAAGCAAGTTGGGTTCAACCAGCAATAACAACCAAAAATTAAAATTAGAAAAATCTCTAATTAGACCTCAACATGGAAATGTGTTCTAAATAGTTTTGGTAAAATAAAGAACAGAAACTGTCAAAATTGTTCCATTTTTCTCTCCTCTCCCCTTTCCCCCCTGAGCTGGAGCTGGTTTTCAGTTTCTTTCCCTGTGCTCGTTAGGTGCTATAATGGTCACACTGGAAGACTCATTAGCGAGGGCCTCAGCTCGAGGGGCACTGCAGCTGCCTGGCATTTGGAGCCCGTTAGTGGCAGGGAGAGGACTGAAAACCCCTTCCAGCTTCCACAGAGCCACCACCGGCAGGGTGGGTGTGCATCGGGTTCGTGGACGCCTCAAAGATCTTACTGGCTTATGGCCTTTGAGTTTTTCTTGGGAACCATATCGATTCGAAGTCATCCATCTTTGAATATGTATCTTTTCTCAAGGTGCCTTTTTAGGTCAGATTTCCTGGATTTGAGAAAAGAGTTGTGAAAGAAAGAGGAGAGGGGGCTTTACACCTTACTGAATCCCACCCCAACTTCAAAATTAGTCTATTATTATTATTGTTGTTGTTATTGTTGTTATTATTATTATTATTATTATTATTATTATTATTATATTTGAGATAAGTTTACCCCATCCTTGGATGTGTCAAGTAGGTAGACCAGCTGGTTGGATAGACCCAGGAACACCCCTCTCTCTCCCTCCTGAACACTTGGATTCCAAGTGCACACCATTATTCCCAGCTTTTAGCTATTTGATGGGCTCAAACTCAGAGCCCTCAACCTTGTGACAGCTACTGGACCCACTGAGCTCAGTTTTCCAAAGGTCATTTTTTATATCTAGAGGAAATTATTCGCTAGATATACAAAGTAAACAATGTCAACTTAGAATAGATTCAGATTCAACGTGACCTAGAATAGCTGGCCTGGCCCATTAGGTGTAAGAATGGTTCCAATTAGCATCAGTGAGAAGGACCACTGATTCACTGAAGATAGACTCAGGTTTGGAAAGCAGAAAGGCTGTGGGATCTGGAGAGAATATCTGTACACTGCATTCTAGGAGCACCATGCTTTCCATGGAATGCTAAGATGCTGCAGGGGAATTCTGTCTTAACAACCTCGAAGCTCTGGAATATCTAAAAGCTTGACAAAAGTCCCAGGATAATTATTATCTGAGTTGAGTCTTATGCCCAGTCTTCTTTGTTCTCAACTGGGCAAGAATGTTTCTGGCATTTCAATGAAAATCCAACTATGAAAATATGCAAGAACAGGTCTGTTGTACAAGAAAGTATGTGCTCAGGAAATGATGGAGGAATGAAAGAAATCTCGACCTCCATATTGATCAATTCTCAGAGTAAAAAGTCAAATAAGATTACAATAGGCCTAGTTTGAGCTCTTAGCTGGTTCCTACAGATAAGTTAGAAATCTTATTTTGTGCCTGCAGTATACATACACAAGAAAGAAATCTACACCCAAAATATGTTGATAGCTTAGACTTTAGCTCAGTTGTAGAGTGGTTAGCTAGCAAGCACAAGGACCTGGGTTCTATCCCCAGCATCACAATAGATGATGATTGTAAGGATGATGATGATGGTGTTAGTGATGGTGGTGATGATAATGGTGTGGTTGTATGGAAGGTCAACCACTTTTCTCTTCAAGATTATCATTTTTAAAGGATTAAATGAGTCCATTAAATACTTAGCAGAAAATAGGTGTTCAATAGCTTTTAGTGCTCCTGCTTGATTTTAATAGCAGATCAAAGCCTTCATCTTGAAGTTCCTTCCAATTTATAGAAATGTGTCTGACCTAACCATTGTTGTTTAATGACTAGAGCTAGCACAGATGTAGTCATGTGCCATATGACATCATTTTAGTGAAGGGTAAACCACACCTATTGCTGCCATGGCCCTGTTAGTTTACAGAAGTCACTTTGATGTTCAGACCATGAACGACTCCTAAGGATGACTTTCCCAGAACACAGTCCCATCTTTAAGTAATGTGTGACTAGAAAATGGGGACAGCAAAACTGCTCAGTGGATAAGAGCACTTGATGCTTACACGGAAACTGACAGCTTCAGTTTGGTTCCCAGGCTCTACATGGTTAATGAATAGAACCGGATCCTGGAAGTTGTCCTCAGACTTCTCCACATGGGCACACCCTCACAACACACCAGATAGATACACAAAATAAATTAATAAATTAAAGAAGAAAAAGCAATAATGCTTGGATCCAACTTCTGACTCATGTGTGATGAGTCCAGGTGAACAAAGAGAGAGTTTAAAAGACTCAGAAGGTTCCACACAGGGATGATGTCAGAGCACATGGTGTGTGTAGCTCTTCTTATTTCTATTCTACATGCTATTCTTTTTCACGTTGACAAACCACAAGTGACCCCACGAACTTCCTAAAACTTCTTATCAAGTTACAACCCTACTCAACCTGTGACTCCCCATTGCTCATCAAGAATCATCACCATTACTAGCTGGTTGTTGTTCACGGTCATCTTCAGGCTTCCTGTCTGCTTCCCAAGACTTCCGTGGATTGGATTTCAAGCCCTGTGCCCATCTGTTCTTGTCTGAGCTCTTTGGGAGACTTCTACCTTTAAATGTTTGACCCAAACTATCTTTCTTCTAAAGTCCTTGGAACTCTTCAATTTCCACCTGGCTCTAGAATGATCCTTATGGGTTCCGGTTTGTTTTGCAAATGCCCAAGACTCATGTGAACTAGTGTCTTGATTGGTGATCTTTGAGGTCGTCTTTCTCTTCAAAGTCTTTCGCCCTTGTGCTGAGGGCTTGTTTCTTACTCTTCTCTTTCTCTCTTCATGGTTTTCAATAGTTGGCAGTATTTTCTTACAACAGGATGAACGAATGAATAAGAGACAGAATGAGAAGCCCCACCTCTTCAGGGACAACACAACCCACATACATAAACTTGGCTAACAGCATGTCTCCAGCCTCAGCTCTCCACTTTGGATGTGCTGGAAATGACTGGGCAAAGGTTATAATTACTCCCATATCTTACAGTATTTAGAACTATAGAGAGCCTGTGCCCTTGGGTATTGTACCAAAGAGAGAAGACAATATATGACCTTTGAAGCTCTGCTTCTGTTCTACCTGATGTCTACAAGAGTCTATATGCCCCCATTTAACCTCTGGGAAGTTGTGGATAGCCCTGGGGTTGCTTGTATTTTGATGCTAATTCCGCTCTCCTGGGAGGGGTTGCAAACCAGGAATGAGTCATGTACTCAGGTAACTTCTTGTGAACCATCCCCTAGTAAATAAAGAAGCCAATCACTGGGTGAGTAAGCAGGACCTCCGGGTTTGACAGAGGAAGAGAGGAAGCAGGAGAGTTAGTTCCTTTATTGGAATAAGGGCAACAGAAGGGTAAGATGTAGCTGCTAGAGTTTCCCCAGTATCATGGTGGATCTGCAAGGATTCGCTACCAGAGGAATCAGATTTTAATAAGGCTTACAAGTTTAAGTTTTAGTTGTTGCACCCAGAGATTGAGTTACCATTGTTTCTAAGCTAAGTTTGTGTGGTGTTTTTCTTCTCTCAGTGGCTAGGCTGGGTTCCTGAGAGAAAGGTATGATGGCAAAGCGTGGTTTTGCCCAGTGTGTACCACAGAGGCCATGGGGGATTTGAAGCTTGGGATTGGCGTGGTAGCAACCCACCAGTGGGAACCCAGCAAGCTGGGTGGAGAGATTGTGAAGCTCTGAGTCAGAGTCTCCACAAGATAAAACCAGGTCAGCCATTGCCTGCCAGTGCATGATCTGTCAGGCCACTGGGCAGAGAGTTGCAGGCACAAGCATAGGAACATGCTGCATTCTCTTTTAATATTTAACGTAACACTGGGGTACTCTAAGTATTCTCCTCAGCTGGATTCCTGAATGCTCTGGTTTCAAAGAGCAAACCACTCAAACACTCCCAGCAATGTGTACTTTCCAATCACTGTCAAATTACCGGTCATACAGAGCAATAGCAGTCACTCTGAGCGTGTGCGTGTGTGCATGAGTGTGTGTGTGAAAGGGACTTGTGGGAGTTGTAATACTTTTTAACTAGAACAGGACGATGTGGCAGAGGCTGAGGGATGACAAGATTGTCATTGAAACCTGCCCCATGAATTGGAACATTGTAGCATGTGAGCACGCCAGTTTGACTGAAGCATTAAGGGGAAGATGTCTTGGTCCATTTTGTCGTTGTTATGACAGATCTGGAAGTCATAAAGAATATAGTATTTCTTACCACTCTAGAGGTTACAAACTCCAAGGCTGAGGCGTTGTATTTGGGGTTAGACTTCTTGGCAGTGTGGGCTTTTCACAAAGTCTGAATGTAGTGCAGGGTGTTCCATGTGAGAGAAAGCACTTCAGGAAGAACTGGGTTTCCATCACAACCACGCCCTCAACAACTCATTCATCCGTTAGTCCACTGATCTAGGATCCCATAGGTCCTGTCCCCAAATACCAACACCTTCTAACTTTGGGGATTTAATTTCCAACATATGATTACTGAGGGCCAGACAGCCAAGCCACACTAAAGAAGAGTGGGAATGTGAAAAGTTAAGGTGGGATCCATCAGAGACAGGTTGGGAGCATAACTTTAGCCCATAGCAAAGGCAAAGCTGTGCAATGGTGTGAGGGTCCAGGCTGGGATGGCAAGGGGGAGTATCTCTTGGATGTCTTCTCAGAATGCTATTTATTTTTATGAATAGTTTTGTTTATAAAGTGGAGGGGTAACCTGACTTGAAACATCACAAAGATATAAACAAACACTTATAAAAATACTTTTTGAGGAAAATGATAAATGGATTTGTCAAAGTATTGGTCCTATTTTCAAAAAGCAAGTCAAACAGCAGGTTCTAATTGTAGTATCATGAATGTGGTGAGGCTCCTGAGTAGGGGTCTTGTCCAAACTGTTCTAAAACTGGTACGTAATTATGAGAAAACCAAAACAAAGAAACAAATACAGAACAAAATACCTATCAGTGCTGAAGAGATTGGCCAGCTGTTAGCAATGCTTGCTGTTCTTGCAGAGGAGCTGGTCCAGGACCCAGAGCCAGTCAGGCAGCGTGCAACTACCTGTAACTCCAGCTCTATGGGATCTGATTTTGATGCTCTGTTCTGGTCCCCAGAGACATTGGCACTCTTGTGCACATGCAGACATACACATGTAGACATAAAAAACAAAACAAAACAAAGAACCCTGATGATCACAATGAGCAGCATCTACACAGGTTCACTCCTTTGTTGAGAAGGTAGCTTGACTCATCCAGAAAATCCACCAAGAGACGGTCTGGAACATATTGAGGTCATTTGCAGGACTCTTTCCCATAATAGGCTGATGAACAAGATAGGGAAGATGTCAAAAGTTGAATAATGTGTTTTACTAACTTACAAGCAAGTTCTATATCCAGATCCCTCATGGAATGGCTGGAGGAATCATGTCAGTACAGGTGCAAATGGTTCCTAATGACATCTGACCAACTTCTACCTTGTAAAACACTTTTTAAAAGGAGCTTAGAGGAATATACTCAAGAGTTTGTTTATAAAATATGCAAACGGTGAAGTGCTTGGGGGGGTGGGAATTAATCCTCGGCATAGGAGCAGGCTTTAAAAACACTATGATTTAGCTAATGTTCAGGCTTTGACAATAAACACTGTTTATCTCATGGTGAGTTTTCAGAACACTGCTCTCCATGTGATCAAATCACAAACACACCCTGCCCCTCTGTTTTGGCTTCCCAAGCCTCTTGCGATACTCTGCTCCCTGGCACACAACCAGCATCGTCGACACAGAACAAAGACAAAGCCCTCCTTCTCAAAGCCCCAACTGTAAAATTAACAGAGGAATAAAAAACAGCTGGCGAAACACGATAGCTATGGTTCTGAGCCCGTGAACCTGAAAAGATAGTTTATTGTAGAAGACAAACAAAATCTGTGTTTGGTTTGATCTAGTGCGGCATCCACCGTCAGAAGCTGTCCGCTCACATTTTGAGAATCCTGGGCTTGGGGCAGGCTGCACAGATGCCATAAACAAAGAACATAAAGGATCACTTTCGATCGTAATTTGACAGTAAACAGTACTAATTTGGCTCTGTAGCTGTTTATTGATATGTGGGGGTTGGGTAAGGGTGTTGCTACTCACTAGAAAGAACAGTAGCCAGTGTATTGGGGCAAAATTGCTCATGAGATGGCAGGAGCCAGGCTGTCTTGATTCTCTCCATGTAAGAAGAACGCAATGTAAATTGCCGCTCATATGGTTTCCACCTGGCAGCGGGACCAGCCATAGGAGCCCCAAGCCTTCAGCCCCAAGAGGAGGTTCTCTGTAGTGGCTCCATCCTGGTTTGTCTTAGGAACTGCCAATAGCCTTCCTGTCAATCATTTATTATACAGAAAGCAGGTCTGGCCCAAGGCAAGATCCTTTATTCACTCGCTGACTCATTTTACAAATGTTTGGTAAGTGCTACTATGGGCCAAGAGTTGAGCAACGGATTGGAGTTAAAAAAAAAAAAAAGAGGATTAGCCATGCCTCTGTGGTCTTCACATCTGAGCTAGAAAGAAAGCTGCACACAGACAACAATGACACAGTAAGGTAGGCACAGGAGTGGAGGCACTCTGGGCCACCAAGGAGCCAGTCTGATTGAATTCCTGTAAGAGTAATGCATGAATCAGTCACCACAGAATCAGGCTAATAGCATCATGGAATGAATTCAAAATCTACGGCTCCCTCCTCTCCCTCTCTTTTTCTTCCTTCCTTCCTTCCTTCCTTCCTTCCTTCCTTCCTTCCTTGCTTCAGTGGTGATTTGAATATGTTTGGAAGTGTAGCCTTGTTTGAAGAAGTGGCCTTGTGGGAGTGAGCTTTGAGACCCTCCTCCTAGCTGCCTGGGAGACAGACTTCTCCTGGCTGCCTTTTGATAAAAGTGTACAACTCTTGGCTTCTCCTGCACCATGCCTGCCTGGATGCTGTTATGCTTCCCGCCTTAATGATAATGGACTAAACCTCTGAACTTGTAAGCCAGCCCCAATTAAATATTGTCCTTTCTAAGAATTGCCTTCATGATGTTTCTTCACAGCCATGGAAACCCTAACTAAGACACCTTCCTTCCTGTTTCCCTTACTGAGAACTGTAGGCTATAGCATCACGGGCTGGATTCAAAAGCTGTGGCTTCCTGCCTCCTCCCCCACATCTCTCCAGTCCTTCCTCTCTCCCTTCAACCTTCTCTTTCCCTTCTCTGCTTCTATTGCTCCCTCCATTTCTCCCTTCTTTCTTCCCTTATTAGGTGATTCTATTAAGGATCAATATTCCAGATGCCTTGGCATAGTGATTTCCATGATTTATCTCAATCAGTCCTCCAGGCCTCTCTATCAGTCAGTCACTACCGTGATCATCATTCCACCAACAAAGAAACTACACTATACAGGTTGCATTTAATGCCTGTGGATATGCCACTCATAAGATAGGAAGCTGGGAGCAGGAAGCAAGAGTCTCCAGATACTATGGTCTTTATAATACTGCATATTTAATGTGTTCAGGGATCATGGATCTCAGCAGGTTTTCACAGATATCAATCATTGTTGCCATATTATATTCTAGTAAAAAGGTGAGGCTTCTCAAAGAATATAGTTTTCCAGGGAGTTGATTATATCTTACCTCTCAAATCTGTCTATAGAATATCAAACTTCATTTTGGGTGATGCTCAGAGTCTTGTTAGAACAAACAGGATTGTGTATGTGTGTGTGTGTATGTGTGTGTGTGTATGTGTGTGTGTGTGTATGTGTGTGTGTATGTGTGTGTGTGTATGTGTGAGCGTGTATGTGTGTGTGT
>JADRCH010000153.1:5888682-5930730 GCA_019843965.1 Rhynchomys soricoides | reverse complement strand
TGTGTGTGTGTGTATGTGTGTGTATGTGTGAGCGTGTATGTGTGTGTGTATGTGTATGTGTGTGTGTATGTGTGTGTGTATGTGTGAGCGTGTATGTGTGTGTGTATGTGTGTGTGTGTGTATGTGTGTGTGTATGTGTGTGTGTATGTGTGTGTGTATGTGTGTGTGTGTGTATGTGTGTGTGTGTGTGTATGTGTGTGTGTGTGTATGTGTGTGTGTGTTTAACTATTTTAAGGATGGAGAGATGGCTTAGTGTCTAAGATTGTTTCTTGCTTTTGCACAGGACCAGAGTTCAATTCTTAGCACTGACATCCAGCAGCATAGAGTCACCTGGATGAAACTCCAGTTCTAAAGGACCCAATGACCTCTTCCTGCATGCACTGGCAAACCCTCCCACAGGAAAATAAAAATAATATTAAAAATATATTTGTTAGTCACTTGATGCTCTCCAGGATCAAAGGTGTCATTCCCGGGAGCCAAGCATCCATCAAGGAATCTTCTGACATTACCTGGATTTTTATCAGGAGTGGTTGTCTGCCTTCCAAATCCAGAAACATGAACCAAACACAATCCCACAGCGTTTTCTATAGTTTTGAGGACATTTGCCATTAAATCAAAGAGCATAGTGAGAGTAAGTTTATAGAAGAAGAAAGTCTTGTCTGTGTTCATCACCATTTTACTACTTAGATTTTCATTTTCTTTCCTTTCAGATGCAATTGAATATCTATCTTTAAGTCCTATCTGGCCTGGCCAAACAAAGCATACTATTTAGAAAATAGAGTGCTCTGCTCAGCCAACATCTCTCCATTTCACTTAAGGAAAAGGAGAAGCAACATACTTATGACCTCCTAGTTATTTCCTGAAGTTGCTTCAACCGTGTGTGGGTAGCGAGCGTGCTTGTAGGGAGTACTGTAGGCTGCGTGTGAGCATTTTGAGAAGTGCTGTAGTACCACTTCTATAGATGCAGGGACACCCCCTGGATGTAGTTTTATGTCCCTGGGATGATCATCATTTGCTGCACACACACAAAGAGTGTGGTACACAGGGCTAAGCATCAGTAAAGGAAAATGATCTGTAGGTCAGCCTCCCTGATTCCGTGTCTTTTCACAGAGCAACAGAGCCAAGCTTGCTCCTTCAAGAGTGACAAGCCTCTCTGGATTTCCTGGTCATTTGTTAATATTCTCTCCATGGAAACATTTGGTCTCAATAATTGTTATATTCTGCTATAAATATAAGACAGATATGCATTTATGTGTAGCTGTAGGCATGGCTATGCATCTATGTATGTACTGTTGCACATACAAACATCAGTGATATAGTGGTCCACTAAGGTCTATTCAAGAAGCTTCTTTTTTTTTCTCAGAAAGTGATCAGCACAACACCATGACTCCACTGCCTTTAGCAGAGAACACTTGTATTATTTCCTGTGGAAATTTCAGAGATAGGAACTTGTGATGTTAATCTTGATTACTTGGCTACATGTAGAATTAAATAGGAGACTGTTAGGGGAGTTAACAGAAAGGTCTAATTGAGGTGGGACACTGCATCCTGAATATGAATGTCTCTGTCCTGTGTGCTGGGGTTCTTATAGTCAATAAAAGGAAAACAGGCAAAAAGAATCTATCTCTCCCTCCCCTATTCTCTCTTTCTCCCTCCCTCCCTTCCCCTCCTCCCCCCTCCCCTCCCCTCCCTCTGTTTTCTCCTCTTCTCTTATTCCTCTCCCTGTCCCATTCCTTGCGAGGTGACCAAGGTGCTTCATGCTTCTACCTTGATGCAGTCCACCCACCATCATGGTCTGCACACTCAAACCATGATCCCAAATAAACTGCTCTCTCCGGAACTTGTTTTTGCTTTCTTGGTTTGGTTTGGTTTGGTTTTGTCACAGAAACAGGAGAAGTAATTAATGTAGGTTGTCTTCAGCTTGATTCCATGCCTCAGTGACATCAATCATCAAAGGCCCAGGTTCTTCCCACATCCTCACTCTGCTACCTGGAGAGTCCGCTCAGTGTCCACGTGTGCCTATTGGTGGTGACAAGATGTCCACAGCAGCTGGACAGTGTCTGGCTCAGACAAACCCATAACTGGAGAAGACGATCCCATTCCTTTCTAAGAGCAAGGAGATCTTTCTGCTAACACCCAAGGACACCTCCAATTTGGGTGTCAGAATAACATTCTGTCTCCTTCTTCCTACTCACCACTGACAGAAGGAACAGAGCCACCATTGTTAGCTTAGCCCTATCAGAATTCATGTCTTCATACACATGGCAATATTGAAAAAATAAAAGATAACAATAAATGTGGGGTTTGATGATCAAGGAATAGGAGTGTTGATCAAGGAATTTAAGCGTGTGATTAAATGTTCATGCCTGGTCTCTCTAATCTTCTAATAGCCTTGTGTCAAAGGAAGTGAGTTGTTCAGTCATTAAAGTGCTCACCATGCAAACACAGGGACCTGGATTTCACTTGAGTCAGGACCATGTGAAAATACCTAGGGATGGTAGCACAGACTCGAACCCAAGATGTGGGGAGGTAGAGACATGCAGATCCCTGGGGCTTGATGCATCTATGTAGCCTATGTGGTGAATTACCGGTCAGTCAGTGAGAGATCTTGTTACACAAAACAAAGGAGACAGTGCCTGAGAAAAGTCACCCAAGATTGACCTCTAGCTTTTACATGCATATGCATAGGTATGTATGGACAGCTCCCCCCTCCATAAGCACACACATTAACACACACACACACACACAAGAAAGCAAGCGAAGTTTTACAACCCTCCAAAGCACAGGAGAAAACAGGACATTGAGCTGTTTGTTTAAAGCCACATGAAGATTCCAATCATAGGGTATCAGCATTTTGCCCACTGCTCTCTGCACTATCCATCTCCCATGTCTTGGCAAGGCTAGTGATTCTCACCATTGCATTGGTTAAGCATTTGATGGACACTGATTCAATTTTATATTTGTCAAAACTGAAGCCCGCATAGGCATAGGTTAACTAAGCCACTGGAACCAGATGAATGCCTTCCAGCTCACTACGCCCTCTACTGGTGGCACTGGTGTCTTCTGAAAGATGCTCTTTATACTGGACCGTCCACAGAGGTTCTGACTATAGGGCCAGGAAGGGGCTTGAGGTCCCAGCTGCTGCTGACCTGGAGCCTGAACTATCCTGTTGGGGAACAGGGCAGAAAACAGGTGTGGCTGGCTTCTGAAGTAAGGTGAAGTCTGCAGGACTTCTGACTGCAGGAGCAGCTATACCTGTATGAGATACAGCAATCATCCCTCTAGTGTGATCTAGGGAGAACCAAGAGACTAGCTCGGCCTCTGAAATTCTCCCATCCCCAGGCATCTTTCTTTTTCTTTCCCCATTGCTGGGTCCTCACCAACAAGACCTGTATTTGATTAATTTTCACTTCAGGTTGCTTTAGTATAAAACGTTCCTGGGTGTTGAGGGAAGTTACCAGTCTCATACTAGGGAAAAATTTAGTTAAGTCAGATTCCTTTTTCCTGCTAAGCTGGGAGTACTCCTGTAGATGATGGGACTTTTGACTGGGTTGGAGAAATCAAAATAGGAAGATTCATTCTGGGGGGGGGGATGCTTAAGAGCACTAAAAATGGATGCCTAGTGAGTGAGAGTCCTGGTTAGATTTTTGTCAACCTGACACAAAGCAGGATTATCAGGGGAGAGGAAACTTTACTTGAGAAAACGTCACCATCAGACTAGCTCATGCAAAAATTTTTGGAGCACTTTCTTGATTAATAATTGATGTGGAAAGGCCCGGTCTACTTTAGTGATGTCATCCCTGGGCAGGTGGTCCTGGGTTGTTTAAGAAAAAAATAAATGGGCTGAGCAAGCCATTGAGCTCCATCATATTCCCTGTTTTAGTTTCTACCTCCGGGTTACTGTCTTGAGTTCCTGCCTTGACTTCTCTCAATGATGGCCTATAAAGTATTAGCCAAGAAATAAATCCTTTCCTCCTCAAGTTGTATTTGGTCATGGTGTCCAAACAGAAAGTAAACTGAGTCTCTGGGCATTCCTAGAAGGTGGCACAGCACTTGGAGGTGAGCCATTCCTTCTTTTTGGGACTGTCTTAAATAGCACATGTACTGAACGGAGAAGTAAGTGGGGCAGGATTTAGATGTTCCTGGTGCCCTCCTAAAAGCCTTGTCCTCACTCAACTATAGTAATGTATAGCAATGAGTCGGGGCCCCTGCCCACAGAGAGCCTAGCTTTGGAGGCAAAATAGAAACTCTGGAGTCTGGGGACAGAGTGTGTGTGCTAGGTGATCTCTGGGTCTAGGAGAATATCTAATGGCTTCTCTGCTTACCTATTTACTAGTGAGCTTGTCCCTTCAGCTTGTCATCAAGGCCCAAGGCTTCTGTCTCCTGCTTGCTCAATGTTACCCACTTGATCTCTGACTCCCTATCTCTTCTTGTGGTCTCTTTGCATTTCCTGTTTCTCTTTCAATAGGCCTAGTATCAGAGAAAGCCATTTGTCCCTTTTGCCTCCTCTTCCACTGCTCCAGGGAAAACAGGTAGCTAGCTTTTCACAGGGTTACCTTAAGCTTCAGATGTATGAGAACTACATGCCTCTGGGATGCTGGTTGGGAAACTCTGTGATTAAAGCAGTTGGGCTACCCATAATTCCCCAGCTTCCCCTGTATGAAGGACAGTGGTTTCTGCAGTGTAGTTAGTGTTTGCTTTCTTAGATTCTGAGTCTTGGATCCTCCCAAAGGGTCTTCAAGCCCCTTTGTCCCTGCATTCCTGCCTTTCTTCCCTGAGACTCCAGGACACGCACAGCCTGGACCAACACCCGTGGAGAGGTGTGGAAATCATTAACTGTGAGTCTCCCAGGAGACGGTGGAATTTCTGATCAAAGTTAGAACGGACCCGTCAGGCAGTATTTACCCTTCCCCCTTTGAATCCTGATGACTGACATTGTTCTGTTTTTATTACTGGCCCTCAGAAGCAATTGTTTAAGAAAAATATTGTCTAGACTTGAAATTGAGTGAATATGACATTAATTACGGAGGCTTTCCTCTGGATGTCTCTTTGCAGCTGTGTTCTCAGTGTAGATGCTGCTGGTGGCTCCCAGGGAGATGCAGATGATGGTGCAGAGGGAACGGCAGGCAAAAGATCAGAGGGCTGTGTGTGGGTCCTGGGCTCTGTAGTGAGTGAGGAGGCTTCCTCCCTTGGTCCATGCAGCAACACTATCAAGTTCAGCCCTCTTTCCTTGATGACTAAGGATGCTGGGACTCAATAAAGTTAAGATGTTATGTTCAAGAAGATATGAAGACATGAAGCCAGGATAAGTCACAAGCAGATGTAGCAGTAAAGTGTGCGCTAGTGCTTGGAGCAGGCAGGGCCCTTTTACAGAAGGGTTCACTTAAATTAACAACTAAAATTAACTATAGAATTTTTAATTTTAGAAACATTTATTTATTTTCTGGTGTTTTTCTGTGTGGGACACATTTGTAAAAGCCGAGGAAGGGGATTTGCAGGACTCAGTTTTCTCTTTCTACTATGGGGACTTCAAGGATCAAATTCATGTCTTTAAGTCTACGAGCATCCTTAACCACTGAGCCATCACATCAGGGTTATTAATTAGTATTGTTAGGAATGCTGCTGCCTTTCTGTTATTGCTACAATTTTATTGATTTACAGTGTCTGCATGTGTTTGATGAACATGTGTATTTATGTACGTGCATATGTGTACACTCATGTGTGCCTATGTGTGCATGTGTGTAAATGTGTGTATGTGCATATATATGGTGTGCATGTGGGGGGGATGCATATATGTGTATGTGTGTGTACATATGCATATCTGTGTGTGCATGTGTAGTATACATACATGTGTACATGTGTACAAGCATATGCATGTGCTTGTATGCATGTGTGTGGTGTGCATATGTGTGTGTACACATGTATGTGCATGTGCACATATGTGTGCATGCGTGTACCTGTGTATGTGCCCATATGTATGATGTGCATGTGTATGTGCATGTTATGCATACATGTGTATGTGTACATGTGCATAACTGTGTGTGCATGGGTGGTTTGCATGCATGTGCACATATGTGTATACATATGCATGTGCATGTATGCATATGTGTGGTGTGCATATGTGTGTACACACATGGTATGTATGTATATTTGTGCATATGTATGGTATATATATGTGCATGTTTCTCTGTGTGTGTGTGTATGTGTGCACACACACTTGCATACCACAGCAGAGGTCAGAGGACAAACTGGCTGTCAGCTCTTTCCTTCCTTCATGTGTGTGGGGCCTGGGAATCTAACTCAAGTTCCTCATACTCTCTGGTTTAGTGGCAGGCACATTTACTCTGGCTGAGTCATCTGGCAGGCTCCACTCTAGGACTTTTGAGGTGCTTCTTTTCCATTGTAAATCTCTATATTACTTGGCTACAGAAACTGCAGAGCCATATGTGAGGGTGAGCACCCCACATCAGAGAGAAAGAACGAAATGTTTAAGCAGGGCACGAGTAGGCATGCGAGAAGGACACACCCACGGCCAAAGCTTACATGACTTGCCTAATTTGTGAGAAAAGGATCTCCAATTATGATACAATTTGTCACAAAACACTAATAATTTTCAAGTGCACCATAAACTTCACACAATCCACAAAATGATGTATTTTGATTAATTAACATCTTGACATATTTAGCAATTCCATATTTGTGGGCTGCCTATTCTGATCATATCTTTATAGAAAAATAAACTAAAATTTTATGCAGAATAGAAAACTTCATTTTCTTTTGAGCACTATTTTTTTAATGTTATTTTATGTGTATAGGTGTTTTACTTGCATGTTTGTGCACCACATGCAAGCATTACCAAGGGGGTCAAGAAAATTGCATCAGATCTCCTGAAAATGGATGTAAGAATGATTGTTAGCTGCCATGAGGGTGCTGAGCCAACAATCTCTAGAAGAGCAACAGTGGTCTTAACCACTGAGCCATCTCTCTAGACCCTGTCAGCATTGTTAAGTATAAAATCACTTACAGAAATGTTTCAGAGGACCATTCACAATACCTTGAGATTTGGGAAGAGATGGAGGATTTGACTCAGTCAGTAAAGTGCTTTTTGTTCAAACACAAGGACCTGAGTTTGGATCCTAGTACTCAACATAAAAGCTGGACTAGATGGTAAGCACCCCATAACCCTGGTACTGGGCTGATAGAAACAGTAGGGTCCCTGGAACTTGCTGGAAAGCTAGCCTAGCCAAATCTCTGAGTTTCCAGTTCAGAAAGAGACTGTCTCCAAAAATAATATGGATAATAATGCAGAAAGACACTCTCTCGGTTAACCTCTGACCTCTGTATGCACGAGTGTGCATGTACCTGTGCATGCCCCGCACACACAATTAAATGCACATGTGTATAAACAAACCTCAATGCACAGACACGTGGGAAGGTCTATCATGCTCCTTTTATATATGAGCTGAAAGAATAAAGGGGATTTTCCACAGGCAAGCTACTAGCTTCAAAACTTGTGCAACTTTTTCCACACCATGGTCACATACTTTCAGTGATGGGCACCACAAGACATGCTTAGACAATTCTGAGCACAAGCTTTGAAATTCTACATTGCTGTGCACACAGTCATCAGTAGAGTGAGATGTAAAAAGATTCCCAAAACTTGTCCCCAGCTTGGGCAGAAGAGCAGTAAGCTAACCCTCATAGAAAAGACTGTAAAATGGCTGTTTGTTGCTCGCTTCAGTTGTATCCCCAGTTCCTGGCCTCACCCACTGAGACTGGCCCCCCAAAATCTCAACAAGTATAGGCGACTGATGGAGGGAAAATTGGAACAAAAAGAAATAATGAGTGTCCCTCTTTCTTGTTTTCTTCAGATGTTACAAAAGCACATATATATATACACATACATATATGTGTGTGTATATATATATATATATATATATATATATATATATATATATATATCCCAGAGCAGGTGCATGTGAGCAACCCTGAAGCTTGTATATTTCACCTCTTCATTGAAAGTCCTTTTCTCAGATATGTATATCCTGGCACCATCTTCCCTACAAGGATAGATAAGATTATTAATTGGAATATGCTTCTCCCCCAATCAGATTTTCAGGAGTTACGGAAAGCTTGAAAACTAGAGAAATCCTAGAGAAATCCATCCAATGGTCCTCCCAGGTGAAAGCTTATGCTAGTACAGCATCCAGATTGCCTTTCCTGTGCATGACCAGGTGCTCCCGGTTTCTGGCACTTGGCTCTGCACCTGTGGCCCCAAAGCAGGCTCTGACAATGTCAATAAACTGCACGGCTATGTTTAGCATGCATTTGTTTAGAAACCCAGTGTCATTTTGATGAGCCTTGTTCACTTAGTGATAGCCAGTGAAATACAAGATTCCTGCTGAAGACAACGATAGTTTCAAGGATGAGCCATGTGAACTTCGGAGTTGCCTTGTGACACAAAGTCACTGCTGTTCCCAACATCTTTTGGTGACATTGGGTCCACAGTATTTTGCAGGAAGAAAGAGAGGCAGTTTGTAAGATGATCAAAGTCAGGGGATTTTTTTTTTTAGGTGCAGATTTGATTTTCTGTTTTTTATTTTTAAGTAAAGCATAAACCAACATATACGGTAGACATACAGCTTTTTGGACTCCACACATGAGCCTTCTCACTCAGTACAGTTGAAATACTTGGACATTCTAGTTAGCTCTAAGTATCTCCCACTACCAAACCTTGGAGTCTGGGCCCAACGTTTCTGATCTATGTCCATTTCTACTGCACAAATCCCCATATTACCTATAACTTAGTTTTTTTGAGGTCAGAATATTAAATTGATTAAGGTAAAGTTGTTCTTATCTTCTGAAGCCTTAGATGAAAAACACATAACTTTTCTTTCTTTCTTTTTTTTTTTAAACTTTTGGAAGCTTCAAACTATTTCATCAAATCACTATGATGACTGTATACGTCTGAGTTAAAATTAGGAATAAATTTGAGTATTACTTTCCCTCTCTTCAATTCCCTCTCATTTTAACTGAGTTATAAGAAAGGACTTGATTAAATAAAGTGGAAGGCATCACGCTGTAATTGAAAGCATTTTGGAGTTGGGTTTTCCTTGTGTATACTTCTCTTTATTATATTAGATTTCACTCCCTCAATTAGATGCTTAACATCAGTAACAGATGCCTACGTTCCATCCAATGTGCGCAGAGGAGATCATGTCCAATATTAGGCTTGAGAGTCAGCTAAGGCTCAACATAAATAGAACAAAATATTTTATTTAACCTATCAGGAATGAGCAGTTCCAACTGCCAGTTCTACGAAGACAAACAAATGACATGTTATGTCGTACTTTACGTTAGAGTGTAAAGCATACATTCTGAGTGGTGATGAGAAAGTTGTTACATTTAGATATACAGGGTTCTCACAACTTCATGATTGGAATGTTTGGACCCCAGAGAATGGCACTTAGGATATGGTTCTGGAACTCTGGAGGTGGGACCCAGTATCAGAAAGTAGGTCACTGGGGAACATATTCTCCCTTGATGTCCCTGTCCCTTTCTTGGCTTCCTGGACATCCATACAGTGAAGAACTTTTCTTCCACCCACATTTTTTGATACAAGGTCTCACTGTGGATTTCTGGCTGGCCTTGAACTCATAGATATCTGTCTGCTCTGTCTTCTGAGTGCTGGACTCAAAGGTGTATACCACCACACCTGGCCTACTTACACTCTTGATGTCATAATATCCTGACCCAAAGCATGGTGTCAAGTAAGCACAGACTGAAGCCTTGGAACTGTGAACCACACTAAGTTCATCTTGCTTCTGTTGGATATTCTGTTCAAAAGCTTGGAGCTTTTGAGTACAAATGCTAATGATTATGGGTCTTACAAATGTCATGGACTCTTGTTTGGGTTGTATGACTGCTTCCACAGAAATTGAGAGGATTTGACATTTATTTTTGTGAATTGTATAGGAAGTCACCAAACAGACATGCCCCAAGACACATCTTGCATAAGTAGTTAAGCTTGAGCCATCAAGGCATGGGTATCCAACCAAAGAATTGGTCCAGGCCAAGTGAGTAAAAGAGCATTATTTGCTCATGTATAGCATAGAGTGTGGAGAGTAAAGAACAGGGGTTGGAGAGAAGTCTTAGTGGTTAAGAGCAGATACTGTTCTTGTAGAGGACATAGTTCAGTTCTTAGCACCCACATTGGGCAGCTTATAACAACCTGCAACTCCAGCTCAGAGCATATCATTCTCTCTTTTGACATCCACAGGCACAGGTGTTCATGTTCTCACATGCACAGACACATACTCATGTAAATAAAAATAGACTCTTTAAAACAAACTAACATGCAGGCTTGAGTAAGCCTGAAGCAGGGCCTGTTGATTTTACCACTGACTGATGGTCAGTGACCTAGGCAGTAGTGAAATAGTATCTAGATGGCCATTTTTGTGTGTGTGCACATTTAGACTGGATTTCTTTAGAGCTATATGAGATTGCATCATAACATTTGAAAATCTGCTGCTAGCCCACTTCTGTCATATGTGTTTTCTCTACTTCATTTCCTATTAAGCATGATACCTCAGATGTATGTATGTGTGTTTGTATGTGCGTGTGTGTGTGCATGTGCGTGTGTGTGTGTGTGTGTGTTACTTAGAAGGCTCTTGATGCCCCCCAACAGATCCTAGAGCAGTAAAAATCCAATGAATAACTGACAGGGAAGCACATTAAATTATCCCACAGAAAAAGTACATGTGAGTGAGCTAGACATCCTGCCTGCTCACAATGATTTCCTTACAAGTAGAAAGGTATCCAGATAAAGCAAGAGGTCTTAGAACACTAGGTTATATTTCCACACCTGCTTTACATTATGTTCAATGGTAATCTTAGTGTATGTTACTGATTTTACTATCTTGGCAACCTAGTAACTATTGTCAGTTTCAGAAACATTAAGCCCCTTGTGAAGGTTTGTGGAATTTTGCAAATGGCAAAATTAAGACTTGCCCCTGGGCCTTCAAGTCTTGTGTTAAAAATATGAAGAAGATTCTATAATGTTTCAACACAGCTGCTTCCTTCCTAGCGACTGGCATGAAGTTACCTACTACTATATATGTTTACAGGAACAAACAGCTGGCTTTCCAAACATCTAGAAGAAGGTCATTAGTGGTGACTAAGTTACTTGTAGGTGTCTCACCTATAGTCTACGTGAGTGATTCTTGACTTTGCTTTGTATGGTGGAGTAATTCTCTCCCAAATTGGAAGACCAATATTTTAATTTTATTTTTTAAAGTAGAATAACTGTCATAGTCGATCAATATCACATTAATGAATCTAATTAATCCAAAAGCAATAGCTTACACTGTCAGAATCAAGGGCTACTCTTTCAGGAAATAAATCTTACCCCATCAATGCGTCCCTTCCTGTCTCTCTCATTCTCTCTCCTTCCTCCCCTGACTTCATCCTCTATCTCTCTTCTCTTCCCTTTCTTCTCTCCTCTCCCTCTTCTTCTTCCCTCTTCCCTCTTGTCTTCTCAAGTCAGTTTAGTTATGAACTAGTATTTAAGACACATAGGTGAAGCCCTCCCTTCCCACTGGGAACACATGCTTATTTCCTTAGAAAAAGACTCTGGGATGCAGCGAACTAACCCGTGAAAGATTTTGGGAGTTTCTGCAATCTTTGTGTTTCCAAGGAACATGATAGATTTAGAAATTAGCATGCCATAGTGCAAGGCAGCATGCTGCAAAGGAGAACCTGACACCGCAGGAGTGTTGTAACATGCCAACTGGAGACAAAAGGAGCTCACCTTTCCTCCTCCAAGCCAAAGTATAAAGGGCTTCATATCCATAGAAAACAGAGTGTGGGAACAGCCTTTGCACTTGACAGCTGAGGAGGGTCCCCAGGGAAGGGGCTTGGAGACTGTTGGCAAAGGATAGAGACTGCACTGCTTGGGTTGTAGCTCCAGGCTGGACCATCCCTCTAATGGAGATCATGTTTCTCTGTGATTGTATTTAATACTCCTGAAATCACAATTGGGTGTGAGACACTTCATTTCCTCATGCCCCCCCCCCTTCTCCACATACCTCCATAGGCACGGAGCCTCCTCCAGCAATCCCAGAATCCCCTAACCAGGCTTTGGCCAAGGGGGGAATCTGGTTCCTTTATGACCGTGGGGGTAAAAGCTGAGTGTGAGCAAGACTCACGGGAGCTTTGTGTGAACAATCTCCATTCTCTAGGCTCCTTAAGGTGACAACATAGGTTCCGCAGAGGTGACATTAGCTGGAAGCTGGTCAGAAGCTTCCCAAGTAGAATCACATCTTAGTTGGATCCCAGGTCATGTGTGAGTCCTTTAGGGACTAAGATATACTGTTGAGGAGCAGATCACTCTAGGTTATAAAAGTCCTCTGGTACTGGCTTCTAATAGAGCTGAAATATAGTTTCTGGGTTCCTAAAAATTAAAATAAATCCCGTACTATTATAAAGTGAGCATAAGTCAATGGTTTATTAAGCCAATTAATCATGAATTCTACATGTCTTAGAATTTCATGAGGGTCTCATTGCTGTGAAGAGACACCATGACCAAAGCACTCTTATAAAGCACAGCATTGAATTGGGTCTAGCTTACAGGTTCTGAAGTTCAGTCTGTTGTCATCGTGGGAGGAAGCATGGCAGTGCCCAGACAGACACTGTTCTGGAGAAGGATCTGAGAGCTCAGCATCTTGATCTGAAGGCATCCAGGAGGAGACACTGGCACACTGGCTAGACTTAAGCATACATATTAGACCTCAAAGCCCCATACTACATGATGTCAAAACTACCTTGAAAGACCATACCTGAGCTGTGTGGTACCCCAAGTCTCTAATTCTAAAAGTCAGGAAGGATAAGGATCTGGAGTTTCAGGATAGCCCACACTACGTAGTGAGTTCAGAGTTATCTTGTGGTACAAGGAAAAGTCTGTCTAAAAACAGAGTTGGGGAGTGAGAACAAAAAATACAAGTGACATAGGAAATGTGAAGCAGATACCCAGCAGGAGGCTGTCAAAATGAAACCTTAAATGTCAATTTTTTTGAAGGTTGTCTTCTTTTCAATCATACAGGGGTTATTTGATTTTCTACTGGACAAAAATTACATGTAATATATCAATATCTAGTCTTACAGATTTTGGGCTCTTATTGCATATTAAGCTTCTTTTTAAGAGTAAGAGTGGGCTGGGAAGATGGTTCAGTCAGTGAAATGATGGCTGAACCAAGATGAGGACCTGAGTTTAAATTCCCAGCAGGTGTGTAAAAGGCCAGATGTGGCACCTTGCATCCGCACTCCTGCTACTTGGGAGGCAGAGATAGGTAGATTCCCTGGAGATGGCTGACCAGCCAATCAGGCCTACCTGGCAAACTCCATGAGAGAGCCTGCCTCACAAAGTGAGATAGATTACAATAGAGGAAGGCACACTGCCTCAACCTCCAGCCTGCATATACATATATAGTCAAGAGCACCCACATGCACATGCGTGTATACTCACACATATACGCCAAGAAAAAATATGCACCAACAGAATCCAGCAACTCACAAAAAGGCTTGCTCGACAATGTGCTGATATGATTCTGGAAAGGGACCCAAGGGACTTTTGCAGTAGCCGCATTTGGGGAGAAAGCATTTAAACATTGACTGTGGCCAGAAGATGCTACGAGTTTCCCTTACCACAAAATGCCTTCTCCTCTGACCTTCCAAAGATAAACATCTTTCTATACTAATCTTCAGGTGCGCTCCTGAGCATGCTAAGGTTAAAAATAAAAAGATAGAGTGTCAGCCTCCATGAAATTGTCATGGTACACATGGTTTCTATGGAAAAGACACTGGAGGAATCTCTAGAGACCTGTCAGGGTCTGTCTCTTAGCATGACAACAGATTGCTTTAACTGGATGACAACCCCCCACAATGCCAAGGTGAGCATAACCCCCAATGACATACCACACAAGACAAACAAGTGGGTCAGTAAAATGGGTTTTAAGGTGCCAAGACAAGAACAGAGATTGTGGTGAGCAAACCCTGTGAGAGCCTTCTGCGTGGTCATTTGAGATGATTGAGGAGGACAGGTCCATGGCCCTCAGAAAGCAGACTGATGGAAGTCCCTTGGAACCAAAGAAGTAACAAGAAGAAGGACTTGTTCTTTTATCATCTGCTCTATTGTACCTACCAATGAGTGTTCCAAGCAGTGACTAAGTTCTGATGTGCCTTCAAGGACAATTTAGCAAGATATTTTAGCCTGGGTTTCCTCAAGAAACTTCAGAAGATCCCTAACATTCTTAACATTGTTAGCATAATGTTGTGTATATGTTCATTATGTATATGTATATGATGTATATGTGTGTGTGTGTATGTATGTATGTGTATGTACACATGTACATGTATATGTATAGTGAGTCTTCAAATGTTAAGCTGTTCAGAATGGTTGACTCATCTAAGCAGCCCTCATGGCCTTGCTGCTCTGTCTGGAAAGCTCTCTCCACTTTGCGTCTCTTGTGTGACTCTCTATCCCCAAAAGGTCCATCTGTCCTTCAGGACTCTCAGTGAAGCTTCTCAGTTCTTTCTCCATCCTCCAAAGCCCTTCTCCCCCTTTCCTAGTATGGCTCTTATGAAAAGTCGCTCTTTTTTTTTTGGTGATTTTAAAGTGTTTCAGAAAAAGAAATGGAGAGAGTGATGCTCATTGGATCCCACCAGCGTCTGGCCAGGTGCTATCCTGTGGTGACTTGCTTTTTCTTCTTCTTCTTTTTTTTTTTTCTTTTAATTCTCTGGTTGGTTCTTTGACTGGGAGGTCAGAGGACCTCTTCCTGGGCTCCCCCAACAGGATCAGAAAATAGAGAAAGACACAAAAACAAACCAAAGTGGTAACCCTGAGACATGATTACATGCTACTTGGTTCCTAACCTGAAACATTTCCTTTGCAAATTGTTTGGCCAGGAAACATTTCAGCTTTGCTTGAGGAGATAGAAAGGAAGGTAAGTTTTAAGAGAGAGAGAGAGAGACAGAGAGAGAGAGAGAGAGAGAGAGAGAGAGAGACAGAGAGACAGAGAGAGACAGAGAGAGAGAGACAGAGAGAGAGAGACAGAGAGAGAGAGAGACAGAGACAGAGAGAGAGAGACAGAGAGAGAGAGAGAGAGGAGGGTGGAGATGGGGATAGTTTGAAGATTTAAAAATGTAACCAAAAGTAAGACAGAAAAGAGCACAAAGCCTGGGTTGCAAGGTAATACAAGAGGCTGTGGAAAGAAAAGGGGAGAAACTCCCCCAGACAACATGGGCACACCAATCCATGTGCGTGTGCAGCCCACAACTATGTTTGCACAAATATATCAGGGATATCAAGAATGTTATAATGATACTCCATCACCCGTGGCTCTCATTTTAACCACTGTAATAAGCAAAACACACAGAGCACATTGCTGGCCCTGAAGGCTATAATTTTCTCTGAGGAGAAATATTGCAAAAAAGGAAAAAGAGAGAGAGAGAGAGAAGAAAAGAAAATATGGTATTTTGTTCAGATCCTAAAAAAAGCATTTTTCCCCTTTCTCTGTTGCTCTTTCCTTTCATTAAACTGTCCTTAAGTGCTTTTAGAGAAAACTAAGTAGGCCACAATTCTGGGCTGTTGACTGAAAGATTATAAGTTCTGGGATGGCCGGAGAGAGGCCCAGTTCCCTTTCCTGAAACCCGGAGACCCATGGGGACTGTGCCAGCTGCGGCTGGATTCCTCACGCTGAAATGATTTCTTATTTTGAAGGGAAATCAGGGACATTCTTATCCCTATGGTCTTCGGAGAACTTGGGCCCCTGCCAGATTTTATTGGAAAATTGCAACAAAGGAATTAGAGATAGCAGGTCCTTATATTTGGAGGGTTATGCGAGAGGCATATCGAAACCATATTTCCAGATCATATTTATTTCCAGATCAACTCTGCTCCTTGGGCTCAAGTATATTTTCCATGTTTTGAATATTCACATTTCCTGTAACTCAGACTCTTCTGGTTAACTATCATTTCTTTCTCTCTGTGTGTATGTGTGCACAAAAGATGCAGTTAGTAAGTAACTTAAGGGGGAAAGTTACCACAAAGGTATGGGTGGGTCTTTGGCCACTGGGAGTTTCAATTTCTCTAGATAAGCGTGGGTCTAGCTGGACCCACAGATGCTTGGGCACATGAAGGGACACCAGGGGAGACATCACAGCGAGGATGTAGAACCCATTGAAAATAGGACAGAGACTGTATATTCTCAAGAACACAATGGTTATTGCAATAAGCCCAATTTTTTTTTAAAAAAAAATGCATGGGGTCGATGTTAGGGTACGGCTTTTGAGGAGATTAAGGCTAGCCCAAGACAAATTGTGACTGGGCTCTGAACCTGTAACATCCCAATGTTTCTACATCACTGAATTTCAAATCAGTCAATCAACCTTTGCAGACATGACTTATTTTCAAGGATTCTTCTTTACAGGCACATCTCTTAGACAACGGAGTCGAGTAGACAATGGGGATTGACTCTCTCAACTTTCTCAGTGTTTTCTCTATTCTTGCCCACTGGTATGAACTGGGTTGTGAAAACCTCTGATGACTAAGAAAAATGACCCTAGATGGAGAGGCTAGTCTGAGACAAGGACACTGGTCTTACTTTCTTCTTTGACCTAAGTGGTTTCCATGAACTGCGATGAGCTTGGGAGACCAGTTAGACAAAGAGAAGAAAGAACAAGATCTATTTGGATTGAATGTGTGATAGATATCTTGAATTGTTTTCTTTCTATTCATAAATTTTACTGCCATTCCACACTATTGATTTTTACACAGCCAAGGACCGGACAGAGCCATGGCAATGTCTGCTTTATTGTATGTATGATGCTAGTTTCATCAACTTTACACTGCTTTCCAAAGTTATTTCTCTTTACCCATTTTTTAAAAACAGAGACAAAAGATATGTGTACATTTATTCAAAGGCAAGAGAACAAACTTAAAGATCTATGAGCAATTAACCTGTTCTACAAGGTAAAGCCTGGGTCATCTTTTCTACAGTAGTATTGAGCATGACATTGGACTCCTGCTGATTGTTTGCCTAATTCTGCACTTTTGAGATTGCTGAATCACACTCCTTCAGCCATAAGAGAAATAAAGCTGCTATTACTCGGGCAAGGTGCATGTGAGAGGGGTTTGAGTAAGACCAGATGGTTAGATACTGGACGAAGAGCACGGGCTGCCTCTGGCTTAGACGTTCTAGATGCTTAGCCGGTCTACACCTGGATCTTGGGTGAAGCTTCCCATTCAAAAGTTTTGTTTTCTCGGCTTCTGGGGAAAACGATGTAGCTGCCTTTTGTTATTCTATCATCATTTATTGACAAGCACCGTATTTCTTATGATTCATGGAATGGCTGACATAAAGCGTCCTCAATAGAGGAATTAAATGCATCCCATAATAGGACACATCTAGCTGTTAAGTGCACATCATGGGAGAAGTGCTTATAGACCAGGGTTCTGGATTGCTCTAGGTTTTTCCCCAGGGATGGTTGGATTAATTGAATTGTAGGGGATGGATATGAGTTAGCATGGTCACCTAAAACCTTGTAGCATTAGTCAGGGAATGTAAATGCTTAAAACCATGAGAACTGGCTGACCCTAAAACAGAACCCTCATCTCTCTCTCTTTCCAGTCTTGAACTCTGAAATACATACCAACTGTTATGCTCAGGAGACCTCTTCTTCCCACTTTTGTGGCCCAGAGTGAGCTTGGCATCCTGTCCCTGGGCCAGCACTGACACTAAAAGGCAAACATCACACTTCCTCACAAATAGATGGTGTGGGCACTCTGCAGCCCAGCCTTTTCTCGCTCCCTTTTGACTCCTGCGGATGAGCACACTAGACTCTCCAGAAGGATTGCATCCTTCAGCATCATTATCAGATGCCACTACCGGGAGCCTGGGCCTCTCACTTCTTGCTCTCTTTCCAAGCAGCACTTTTCACTGAAGCTCCCCAAAATGTCAGGCTGGTTTCTTTCATTGTCTGCTCACAAAGTGCTCTGTGAAAGGAGGATTGGAACCATATTTTATCCTTCTTGGCAGCATGCCCATGAAAAGTGCAGAATGATTGTCTTCATATATTTCTATGCAGGCTTGAGATTGTCCTTCTTGCTGACCCATATTGAGTCTCATGGGCCCCAAAACAGGACCAAAGAACTGTGCACTGACTAGACCCTCAACAAATACTTTTGGATACACAAAAACAATTCACAACCCTCCTTCTAAGACTTCTTTTTGCATTAATAATACTTAGACATGGTGAAGTTTAGCAAAAGAGCCCTGCATTTTTCCAATCAACTGTCTTTGCCAACTAAAGTCTACAAGATTCTGAGCCACAATGACTGAATCGGAGCTTGAGATTCTCTTCCTATGTGCCCTTCTGTCTAAGTCTCCATCCATAGTCCCATGGACATCTGTGTGGTCCTTAGCAATACCATTCCCCTCAACCCAGTGCATAGTCCCCATCAGCCTTCTGTCAAAGGAAATGGCAGTCACCTGCACAGTGGGAACAATCTGTGTCTTATAAATGCTCTCTCACTCATTCAAATAGCAGATTTACATCATCATACATTTGACAAGTAATCTTTATTGCCAACTTGACTAGGTTTGCAATCAACTAGAGATGCAGCTTTGGGCTTGTCTATGAAAGTGTGCGTGTGTACACACACACACACACACACACACACACATGCATGCACACATGCACCCACCCACACCCATCCACCCACCCACACCCACACACACTTTCTGAGTTGTTTCTGAGTTGTTGCTCCCTCCAATTATGCCAGCTGTTCTAATTCAACAACAGCCTCCCCTTCCCTTGCCAGCAAAGATCTAGGGACAGATGCATCATCATCTAGTTCTTGCTCTTACGACTTCTTCACCCTCTCTTCTGATGTGCTTCCTGAACCTTGGAGAAAGGGTGTGGCATAGAAGTCCCATGCAGTAATATGCTTTTTTAAATTTAATTTTGTTTTTTTACATTGATTTACTTGGTTTTTTTTTGTTGTTGTTGGTTTTTTCAAGACAGGGTTTCTCTGTGTAGCCCTGGCTGTCCTGGAACTCACTCTATAGACCAAGTTGGCCTCGAACTCAGAAATTCGCCTGCCTCTGCCTCCTGAGTGCTGGGATTAAAGGCATGTGTCACCACTGCCTGGCACGTCGATTTACTTGTATGTGAGTGACTGCAGCTCTCTCTCTCTCTCTCTCTCTCTCTCTCTCTCTCTCTCTCTCTCTCATGTGTGTATGCATGAACAAACATACGCCATAAAGTATGTGTGGAAATCCAAGGTTAACTTGAGGATGTCTCACTGAGTTCTCTCCTCTCAGCGTATGAGTCCTGGAGACCAAACTCAGGTCATCAAGTCTCACCTTTACCCACTGAGCCATCTCTCTGGACCAATGCAGTAGTAATCTTAAGGCATCTGGCTCAACTTCTGACTATATCTAGAAGGTGGACCTATGGATAACAGCAAGAATAACAAGTGACTGTTGAGTTCCTATTACATTTCTACCCAGTACCAAGAACTTTGTGTAGGGTTTTATTTAATCTTCCCAGGATGCACACTATTAAAAGCCCTCCTTCTACTTATTCTTAACAGCAGAGTCCCAGTCAAGGGCGTACACAGGCTGCTCTCATCAATCCTTTCCTTATTCTGCAACTGAGAACAGGGTTCCATTGTGGGAAAGACTCTGACAATCACACGCTGGCCAATCAAGGTGCAGCTCAGATTACCTGAGTCTAAGCCCATCCTCTTTATTTGTTGATGTGTTTTACTCAAGGCTGAGCACTTGTCTTGCACTGTCTTTGTTTGTTCGTCTCTATGGTAATGTTTTCGCGATAGTTCATAATATGTACTGCTACACAATGAAGGAGGTGAGGGAGCAGTGACCTTGACAGATCTGGGGCTTCCACCTGAAGTTCTCAGTTCATCCAAAGCTGTGGGAGCCACAACTGAAAGGTTGTCAACCAGTTTTACCAGTGGTGGTACCACAGGGCCTTGCTAGAAGTTTCTCCATTAGGAATTCATTGTAGGGCAATGGGCTATAAGACATGGAGAGTCTGAGGAAAGAGCTGGGGTTTTGCTTATACGGAAAATCTCCTGGGAACCGGCGTGTCTTCATTCCCACTTCCCAGTGAGGACCACCCGCATGTTGCTATGCCCTGGAATGAGGAGAGGAAACAGCCATGTGTTTCTGTTTGGGTGTGACTTGCCCCATTGTGCAAGTGTCACAGCTGACGTTGCTTCTTCTGCGCCTCTGGAATTCTAAACACGATGTCTCTGACTCTTTTGCCCTGTATTTGATCAGGCAAGTTGAAAATGGATCAGGGAGGCCTGAATCATTAGTGACTCCTCCTTGCCCATCAGAGAGCTGATGTACTTCTCAAGTTCTCACAGCTGGCTAGTGGCAGAGCTGGGCCCAGAACCCAGCACAGCTGCATACCTGAGCGGGGCCAAGAAGTACCGGGACCTTGTTATGCTTTCTCCAGAAAATATAAGAGTGGTAGGGCTGAAAGGAAATTCCCTGGAACTGGATGATCTGTCAGTCATCTATCTATCTATCTATCTATCTATCTATCTATCTATCTATCATCTATCTATCTCTATCTATCATCTATCTATCTATCTCTATCTATGTCTATCTATCATCTATGTATCTATCATAACATAATCAATTATCTATCATCTATCTAATCTATGTATCTATTTATCATCTATCTATCTATCTATCTATCTATCTATCATCTATCTATCATCTATCATCAATCATCAATGTACTCACTCCTGTATCTACTTATTCATCCAATCGTCATCTATCATCTACAAAAGTATATCCATATGCATAAGCATCTATGACTTTGTATGTGTTATGTTCATAATATATATTATGTCATCCATTCATTATCTATTTCTGCTGACAATTCCACGTGTTAAAGTATATTATATATTGTATTCATAATATTCATGTTTCATACCTATCAGTGCTCTATTTATTCATCTACATGTTGCATCCATCCATTTATTTAATCCATAATAATTTCCAGTAGGTTAGAGGAACCCTAAAGGCAGTTTCCAAGGATGGAGGAAAGGTTACTTTCCCTCTAGGAGTCTATCTTAGTAGATTTGAATAGGTAACTATCTGTATAGTCTGGTACAAAGTGGTTCTTTCTGGAATGTCTATGTTCATATATGTGATATAACAGAAAACAGGATTTGCTCTTTTGTCGAGGGACATACTAAGCACCAGAATTGATTTAGTTTCCAGTGTGTTTAAAAGCATGTTGTGCTTGAATTATGTCCCCCAGTCCTCTCTGCAGTCCACAAACATGTGCCACTGTAATCTCCCTACACTGCTATAAATACCCCATGCATGTGTGTATATGTCCATGTAACTGTATGTATGTGTGTATTTTGTATATATACACATACAAAATTTGTGCGTCTCATATATTACATATGGTCATAATTACAGAGCCAACAGAGAACAAAATTAGTCAGTAGGTTTCAAACTGCTCAAGGATATCCTGATGTTGTCATGAATCCCAAGAATGCCTGGGCTTTTCATGAGCACCCTCCCCCTGCCTTGTCCTTTGGGGGCTAGAGGAGAGGATAATGGAAGGTGACTGTTTTGTTGGTTGCTTTTCAAAGATCAGAAGGATTCTGGATCTTCTATGATGGTTCATCTCTATTGCCAACTTATCGGAATCTAAAATCACCAAGGAGACAGATCTTTGGGCGGATGGGTGACGGTGATTCCAGAAAGGTTTAAATGAAGAGGGAAAACCCACCCTGATTGTTAGTGGCACCATTCCACAGACAGGGAAAGCGAGTGGAGCACCGGCGTTCAGCAGTCCCTGCTTTCTGACTGTTATGTAACGCGGTAGAACGCCATGGTATAATGCAGTATAATACTGCTTCGGTGGGAATACGTGGCAAACCCTACCAAGGTGTTCCCCTAAGGAATCACACCCAGAGACAGACTTAGTATAAAGAAAGTTTATCGGGAAAGGGAGGGGAGTGTGGATACCCGGAAAAGGGGTGGAAGTAAAGAAGGGGGTAAGAAAGAGAGAAAGAGAGAAAGACAGGAACGCATGAGAACAGAGAGGCGAGAGACGAAGAGAATAAAGAGAAGAAATGGGGTAGCAAGCTGTCCTCCTGAACACCCTTGCTGTTGTACAGGGCAGGTGGGCAGTGATGACAAAAGCTGTTGCTAAGCAGCTGTTAGGAGGGCGGAGCCTAGCAGAATCGTCTTTAAGCCAACATTGACCATCTGTGCCTTCTTCCTGTGGTGCATTGCACTTTCAAAAGGTGAGCCAAAAGAGATGTTCCTTTTTGTGAGTGGCTTTTGTCAAATATTTCGTCGCAGCAACAAGAAATGCAATATACAGTGGATTGCAGGTGTCGCCATCACCACTCGTCTTTAGCCTTCCTCCTCTCCCCACACCTCACTTCCAATATTTGTTCCATGTGGACAGTTTGGCCTGAGTGTGAGCTGGGTGGTTTGAAAGCAGACGGAAAGCCTTCTATGCTGCTGCCCTTCCAGGGAGTCCCTGCCGAAAACCTTCCTTATGGAGAGAGGGCACGGCACCGTTCCTGACAACTTCAGATTTTCCAGCCTGGATATCTAACAAGATGAGACTATTTGGCCTTGAGGGGTTAGGTAAAAGCTACTGTAAGGGCTATCTAACCTGGTCGAGGCCAAAGGTGTCTATGTCGCCATTAACACCCAGGGAGAAGTGGCAGGCAGAGCAAGGGACCTGCTGTGGGTGATGTCTGCAGGGACAGCAGGGAGGATGCCCGCCTGTGGGTGGTAGAGAGTCCAGCTCTGGTATTTCCATTCTCTCCTGATGAGGCAGAGGGAGCCTGTTCTTCCCAGGATAACTCCAGCACAGCTCATTTGTGCGTGTTTTACAATGGTGTTGATAAAATCCCTATGGAGCCCCAGAGCATGTGTGAGGAGTTCCCACCAGAAATCTAAACAACGCCCTGGCCTTGCTGACAGCTTAATAATGTGACAAAGTTCAGCCCCTTCAATGACAGGGACAGGAATGCAGCTGGGCTGGTCTAACCAAGAGCTTGGAAAATACCTCCCCCAACTCCAACCCAGCATTTGACAAATAACCTTTTCTTAGCCTTTTTGAAGGCACCAGACAGAATCAAGTGCCATGTATGGGCCACATGCCACCGCTAAAATGTTAAATGGAGTGGCAGGGGCCACTAGTGTCACTTGGGGCTGACATTTATCTTTATTATTATTATTATTAATAATGCATATATTGCTTTTTTGGTGCATTCCATGTTTTTCTCTTTTTTTGGCCCACTAAATCATGTGGCTGAACATCGGCAGACCCAATAAATCACCCCGTGAGCCCAAATTCAATGCAGCTGTCAGGCCAGATCCGAGAGGAGCAGGGCTTGCTTAATTGAGCTGCAGCAGAGAACCAATGGGCGTTGCCCAGAAAAATCAGAATAATAGCAGCAGAGCGGGTGACATTCAAGAGCAAGACTTGAGCTGCCAGCTTCAGTTTTAATTTTACAAGAGGAAAATGGTTGTGGGGGGCAGGGATGGGTGCGAAGGGAAATCCAGACTTCAACAAATATTTAAACTCTTGCTTTCTTTTCTTTTCTTTTTTTCTTCCCCAAGCCAGCACAGACAATGAATTCCATATTTAAGAAGCTCAACAGAAGAATCTTCTGTTTTCATCTCTTCCTTGCCTAGACTTTCCTTTGCTTCCCCTTGCTCCTTTCTCTGTACCATGCACCCTCTTTTTCAACTAAAAAAAAGTTGAAAGTAAAAAAGCAACAGGATTTGAGTTGGAGCCAATTTAGTGGGCCAAGAGGTTACATATGGAGCCAACAAATCAAAGAACCATGAAGGGTATTACTGATTTAAAGTTATGTATGTTAAAGCCCAAACCTTAACAGTATTCATAAAGGTAAAGGCAGCTAATGGAGAAGCTTAACCGACAGAAGAGGGCTTTCCCTCTGGCTGCCCTGCTTGCTCTCTTCACAAAATCACAGAACATTTTGGCTGAAGAAAGTCTTCCTACCACAGCATCCCCTCACCCTCAGGTGACTAGAAAGGAAGGCACAGACCTGCTCACCAGGCAGAGATGAGCTCAGCTGGATTCCACACATAGAAGATCAGCAGCCCTGTTTGACTCACGTCTGTTTGCATATGTGTTTGTGCACACAAGTGCATATAAATGGATGTACACAAATGCACACATGAATGTATATGCACACAAATGCACATATGTATGTGTGTGCACACAGATGAGTGTGCATGTATGTGCATATGTGTGTATGAGTATGTGTACGCACATGTGGCCATGTATATTTGTAGATGTGTCCACAAGTACATGTGTAGGTGTGTGCATGTGTACACTTAAGTGTGTATGACACATGCACATATGTATGTGTATGTGCATAGGTATATATAAATATACATGTGCAAATGTTCACGTTTGTTTGTGCATATGCATGTATGTATAAATGTGTGTGCACACATTTATGTGTATGTCTATGTGGGTATAGACATACACATATATATGTATCTGTATGAGCACAGTGTATGTGTATCTTTGTGTGCAAATGTTTGCATGTATATATGTGGTCACACATGTACGTGTGTATATGTTTATTTGTGTGAGCACATATGCACACATGCATGTATATATATGTAGATATATATACACATACATACAAATATGTATGTATATGGGTATGTGCAAACACACACATCTGTATGTGTGTGAACATGTCATATATGGATGAGTATAGGTATGTGTGACAGATCTTGTGAACATGTATATAAGTGTGTATATGTGCATAGCATGTATATGTGTGTGCACATTTGCACAGAGAATGTGTATGTGTGTGTACATGTGCACATGTTTAGATGTATATACCCAAACATGTATATGTATATTTGTAAGGGTATGCACATATGAGAATGTATATGTATGTGTATATGTGTGTTCAAACATGTGCACAAATACACACTCACACATGCATGTGTGCACATGTGCACATACTTATACTCATATATACATATACACACACATATATATGTGTATATGTGCAGACATACAAGTGCACACATACACTTGTGTACACACAAACACACACATGTGAGTACACATACATGCATATGTACACATATTCACTTAAATATGCACATGTGTGCAAACACACATGTGAACTTGTATGCACATATGTTGACATGTACATGTGCACGTGTGCACACATATGTACATATATAAATCCCATGAATACATATGAGCATGCACATACAAATACACAAACATACATACACAGTGTACATACACACATACATGTACAAATGTGCAGATATATACATATTCATGCATAATGTGCACACATAGTTACATATGTACACATGTGCACTCATATACACATGCACAGTCATAATTGTGTCTAAACACACATATGGACATACACATATACTTGTACACTCATATCAATACACATGTGCAAACATATGTGCATACACATATGTGCACATATACTTACACATGTGCATATGTGCACTCACATACACACGCCTATATTCTTTATACAAAATACATATGCACATCTGAATATACACTTGTGCACTTACACATACATATGCACACATATATATGTGCATGTGTCCACGTGTGTGCACACATACACATGTCAATACTTTAATGTACGTGCACATATACAAATACACATGTACATCCACATGAGTATGCACATGGTTACATGTGTGTTGTTTATTTAGATGTAGGACATTATCAGAAAAAAAAATATTTCCTTTCCTCCCTTAATTTGTATAACTGTATATAATTTCAGGGAAATTTGATCCATGTGTTTTGGATTCATTTGCACTTAATTGTAAAAATCTCTCTGGAAAAGCTATTTTCTGACCCAGAGAATGTTGGTGTCCTTTCTAACAAGCTCAGTGAGGGCTCTGCTATCCCAAACCATCATGCCTGGTGCAGAAAATTGACTTGGCCAACAAAATAAAGTAAGCCACCACAAGAGCATGACACATTAGAAATGCTGGACCTGTAGACTTGAACTGTATTCTAGGCACAGGGGCAAATAAGAAAAAGAGAATAAATGTGGACGTGGGGTGTCTTAATGGGTATAACACTGTGCAAGCATGAGGACCTGAGTTCAGAGCCCCAGAACCCATAGAAAAGACTGGCGTGGTAAGCATGCTCCTGTAATCCCAGTACTCCAAAGACAGATGAGAAGTTTGTAGGCCAGCCAGCTTTGCAGCATTTTCCATGAAATCTTGTGTCAAACGAGGTGGAAGGTGAAGATCAGCTTGTTCTCCAATCTCTGCATGTGGGTAAGCATGGACACACACATACACAATTAATTAAATAAATAAATACAATCAAAAACCTGTGGATATAGCAGGTCCATGGTAGCATAAAGTATTTCCTGCACATCAAAGGGGTGTGAGCCCACAGGAAGTATTTCTTTGCCACCCACAGGTAAAGGTTATTTAGCATCTAGTTCACAGGATCATGGTATGCTCTTGCCTTCTCTCTGAGCTTCTTGGAGAAAATAGTTTTTATCCAGAGACTCCACATTACCCAAAACCATCTTGGATGGCTCCCAAAGGCCATGACATGGCAACATGGCTAGGTCCAGGAGATAGATCTCCCTATCCTCCATCCACAGCAACCCAACCACAGCAGGGAAGCCACAATGGCATTCCTGCAATCCAAAACAAACACACCATTACCAATCTCAGATTAATTGATACCATTTGTGTGCCTGGCTTGTTGGGTTTAAGATAGAGGCTTCCCAACAGTAATGGCTGCCACCCTTGAAAACCTCAAGGCACTAAGAAGTTTGGCCTTTGGCAGCACTTCCTCAGCTATTCTTCTTCAACCCTATGGCTCCAAGCCTTTCTCTTCCCCTCCCTCTCCACTCTGAGACTTTTTGCAATTTTGTAGTGAGTTTCCAATGGAAGGAGATTTTCTGGAACACTGAGTTTTGCTTTGAGTCCAGGTCTTTGCTGTCTTTAATTAATTAAGATACACATTTGCCCTTGAAATTACAATGTTTCTATAATTAATGAAGAGAAAGTATTGCAATGATGTCATGGAAAGCCTTGCACATTTTAGTGGTTCAAAAATAATGGGGTGTCCATTTGAGTCACCGGAAAGATATGATTACTTCTCAAAGCAACATGATCACCTTTATTTTCCACATTCATCAATTTTCTATTTCTTCTTCATTGAACCACATGACTGGCTCTACAGACAGTGAGAGAAACACTAGGACAGCATTAAAATAGCTCCTTCCTTTTAGAAAGTTATAATTTAGTTCTAGACATAAGTGCGTACATGACCCACCATGCAAAGTGCTAAATTAGTGGTGTAGGCAGAAAGTGGTGGAGAAGACAAAGATGAAGCCAGAGGGTGGATGGAGAAAGTCTGAGCCAGTGGTAGGAAGCCTGGCTGCGGGCTTGCCTCTGTGGTCCAAGGAGGTAAATTCTGTTCTGTTGAAGGAGAAGCTCATATCAGAGCAGGATATGTCCCAAGAACCAAGTTCAAGGAAACACTTTGACAGAACGAATTTCATGGTATGGATAGGAAAGAACATACTTTATGCATTGGCATAAGATGAGCCCTATGAGGTTCTCTAGAAAAGGTTGTATCAGCTTGTGTTACTGCAACAAAATCCTTTGTGTAAGCAATTGAATTAGGAAAAAGAAATAACTGTCCTAGGTAAGCTTAGTTGTCAATGTGACAGTGCCAAGAGTCATCTGAGAAGTGAGCATCAACTGATGAACTGTCTAGATTAGACTGGCCAGTGGGCATGCCTGTGGTAACTGTCTTGATTATTAGCGGATGTAGGAGATAGTCTTAGTTACAGTTACTATTGTTGTGTTAAAACAAAATGACTAAAAAGAACTTGGGAAGGAAAGAGTTGATTTGGCTTACACTTGCACATCAGTATTCATCAATGAAAGAAATCAAGCCAGGAGCTGATGTAGAGGCCATGAAGGAATATTGCTTACTGGCTTAGTCCTCATGGTGCTCAGCTGGCTTTCTTTCAGCATCCAGGATCACCAAGAGCAGTGATCACATCCACAATGAGCTGGCCCTCCAATATCAATCACTAATTTAAAAAATGCCCTTTAGGCTTGCCTATAGCTTGATCATATGGAGGCACTTTATCAACTGAGGTTTCCATCTCTCGAATGAGCCTAGCTTGTGACAAGTTAACAGGAAACTAGCCAGCACAGAGGGCTCAGCCCACTGTGGGTGGCTCCATTCCTCACACAGGTAGTCCTGGATTATAAAAGAAAGTAGCTAAGCATTGGTGTGTAAATGAGCCAGCAAGCAGCATTCTCTGTAGTTTCTGCTTCAAGCTCCTACATGAGCTCCTTTCCCAACTTCTCTCAATGATGGACTGTAATCTGTAAACTAAAATAAATCCACTCCTCCCCAAATGTCCTTTGGTCATGGTGTTTGTCAGAGCAACAGAATAAAAGTAGAATAAGGTCCTTTTGGCTCCTTTTCTTTTTAAATGGTTCAGTTCATGGTCATTTGGTAATACTTCTTTGAGCCTATCTTGGCACAATAAATTATGGTTATTTATATTTGGTTATATATGTATGGTCCCATCTATATGGTTATAATATTCATGAATATTATCCTAATATCTCCTTCATGAGTATCTCCTCAATGATCCAAATTCCTCCTGATCAGTCTTACCTCCTAGAGGGGCCACAATCCCCCAATAGCACCCCAGGCTGAGACCAGGCCATTGACCCATAGACTTGGGAGGACATTTACCCAAAGACATTTTAAATTTTGATTTAACTCAGTGTTTAGCAAGTACAATTATTTCCAGAATCTCTCATTTCACTGAGAGCTTGTCACCACAGTGAACCTGAAGACAGTTCTACAGTCTTTCCCAACTATAACATGGAGGAATTGGTGGGACGGTAAAACTAGAGGTCACAGGACAAGGAAGACTAGTTGAAGCTGTATGTGCCATGCTCACAAGGGATGGGCTTCCAGCATGGTGGAGGGTGACATCACTGAAAGAAAGACTGTTCTGATTACTCAGTGAAGAAATGCTAAGTGTCCAGTGTGTGCCCCAGACTTATAAGTGAAAATGCTGATGCTGGCCTCCAGTGTCTCCTAATAACGGAGAACATGAAAACATCCAGTCAATAAGATGTATACCTGGCCTAGGAAATAGACATAAACAGATGCTCAGAGAAGACAAAGCCTGCCTAATAGGAAGGTATGATGTTTCCATGCATATGTGCCATCAAAAATACATCATGAAGGAAGTGTATAAATATATCCCTGCACGGGACAGAAGCAGATGAAAGCACTATGGGTAATGAGAGAGACTTAAGACAAATAGGCCAGAGAATGGTAAACAGCATGTGGAGACTTGGGAACAACAGACACTGCAATGAGAGGGAAACTGAGGCAGGATGGCTGGGAGCAGACCATGAGTGATCTATGTCAGCAAGTAACAACAGCAAGAAGAGCCTTAATTATCTACAGTCAGGATAGTTTGGAGGTCTCTCATGGAGGTCATTGAGAGTGCTTTAGAATCTGAGTGATGCCTCCAGGGGTCTGGTCTCCCACAATCCCTCTGCTTGGCTGCTCCTTAACACACTGAGCATCTATGCTTCTGCTTCTCGCTTTTCGCTGAGAGGTGGCTGCCATGGAAGTGAGCATATTTCTTTATTTTGAAAATCTTTTTTAAAAACTGTATTTTTTTTAAGAATTATTTATTTTATGTCTATGAATACACTGTAGCTGTCTTCAGACATGCCAGAAGAGGGCATCAGATCTCATTACAGATGGTTGTGAGACACCATGTGGTTGCTGGGAATTGAACTCAGGTCCTCTGGAAGAGCAGTCAGTGCTCTTAACCACTGAGACATTTCTCCAGCCCTGAGCATAGTTCTTTTTTATGTTTTTATTTTTATTTTTGGATATTTGTTTTATATACATATCAAATGTTTTCTCCTTTGGAAACCCCCTATTCCATTCCCTCTCCCCTGCCTCTATGAGGGTATTCCCCCACCCACCCACCCACTCCCATCTTCTCTCCCTAGCATTCCCTTACACTGGGGCATCTAACACCCTCAGGCCCAAGGGCCTCTCTTCCCACTGATGGCCAACAAGACTCTCCTCTGCTACACTTGTGACCAACACCATGGGTCCCTCCATGTGTATTCTTTGGTTGGTGGTCCAGTCTCTGGGAGCTCTGAGGAGTCTGGCCAGTTGACACTGTTGCTCCCTCCATGGGGCTGCAAACTCCCTCCTTCTCTCTCTCTCTCTCTCACACACACACACATGCACACACACACATATATATATATACACACAACATATATACATACATAACATATACATATAACACACATATATAATATATATGCAACATATATACATACACAACATATATATATAATAAATACACATAACACACACATGCACACACACAGACACACACACACACACACACACACACACACACATGTCAACTTATGTTTAAAAAGCAACACACCCAACGAGAGGCTAATCCAGTAGTTGCTTGGCCCTTGGAGCTCAGTTTCCCAGAACCCTGAGTAGGCCTATGGTGGCTGTCTCACTGTGGGAAGGCAACAATGTAGGAGTTGCTTAGCCCAGGAGGCTGGGTGCCTCAACAGTCTCAATCTGATGTTGTAAGTCCAGAAGGTTCCTGAAGAACAATGGTTCTTTGTCCCCAATGGAAGCCAGGAAATCTTGTTCTGGTGTTAGCAAAGTAATCAGCAACAAGGGCACTGGGTAGCAATGTGGTAATCAACTCACCAGCAAGAGAAAAGGTTGAACAGCACCCTCCCCACCCACCCTTTACGTCTGATTTGCTTGTAGAAGGTGGAGCTCATACTTGGAGTGGGTCTTCCCACATCAGTGAAGATTGTCAGGACATCACTTCAGTTGACCCTCCCTATAATGGATGACTCCAATCTATGGCAAGTTGACACTAAAAGCAGCTATCACAACCTGCAAACACAGGAGGAAGGAAGGGTTTATTTTGGCTCCCCATCTGAGGGTGGAGTCCATTATGGAAGAGAGCCATAATGACAAGAGCATGAGACAGAAGACAGAGATGGATGCTGGTACCCAGCTCATTTTCTCCATTTTGCTCATTCTGGCACTCTCCCTCATGGGATGGCACAACCCACATTCAGAATGGGTCTTTCCCCCTCCATTAGACCTTTCTGGAAACATCTTGAGAGAAATACCTGGAAATATGTTTCCAAGGTGAATCTTATGCACTCAAGTTGCAATGGATGTTAGTTAACCATCATAAGGAATGAATTTATATCAAATTCACATGTTGAATTTGGGGGCTAACAGCAGAGTTCTAGGAAGTAGGGCTTTTCACATTAATTAGGTCTTGAGAATGGTACCCTGAGAACTGGCATGCTGTCCTTGTGAGAGTGGTTATAGAGCTCCTGTATGGGGCTATGAGGAAAGATTAACTGCTTAGCCCAGAAAAGAACTCTGTCCAGAACTAACCATGTTGGCACCAGGTCTCAGACTCTTAGCTTCTAGACTTTGAGAAATCCACCTCTCTGGTTTATATGTCACCACATTTGTAGTAATTTCTTGTAGCAATTTATATTGAGACATCTCCCTGAAATAGTTCAATCTTGTCATGCCTCTGATGTTAGAAGGTAAACATTATTTTGTTTTGATTTTCTGAAGAAATAGGTCTGGCCAAAAGAATGAAGCAGGTAATGGACTTTCCACTGTGGATGCTTCTTTACTGTGAGTGCAAACTTGACAGAAGAGAAGAGAAATGAAGTTTCAGTCAACAAGAAGGTCTGGTTGAAGAAGCTGACATTATGGCAACTCAGGGAGATGACGGCTTTCCTATTGCAGAGAAACTGAAGGCTGTGGAAGTGCTGGGTTTTTACAGTATCTCCAGGAGGTTTAGGAAGATGTATATTCAAGCTGTTCAGAGGAAGGATCATTACAACCCCACTGTGGCAATCTTTGACTGTAAAGATGATCCAAAGGGGATAGTGGGTGCTTCCAACTCTAAAAACATTGTAAAGACATGAGCTTTGAGAAGAAACATCTCCCATCAGGAAATGTTCTGATTTTGTTTCTGTTGCTGTGGTAAACACCATACCAAATGACTTGGAGAGGAAAGGGTTTATATCAGCTTACAGGTTACAGACCATCATGAAGGAAAGTCAGGGCAGAAACCCAAGGCAGGAACCCGGCTACAGGAACTGAAGCAAGGACCCTAGAGAAACAGAACTTGCTGGCTTTCTACCCCTGGCTTGCTCAGCTAGCTTCCTTATATAGCCCAGGCCTGCCTGCCAGGAGATGACACTGTCTAAAGTGGGCAAGGCCCTCCTCAATCAATTAGCAACTACAAATGTGTCCTACAGGCATGCCCACAGGCCAATCTGATCATGGCAATTTCTCAACTGAGGTCTCTTCTTCCGGGATGACTCTAGGATGTATTAAGTTGACAATTAAAAAATAACCAGGATATAAGCATGTATGGCACTAGAGCTCCTTAAAATAATTTCCATAGGATGAGAGTGGGGAAACATACAAAAAATGGATGTACAAATAATTGGCTAGAAGAACATCTGATATTTTTCAATGCCAAGTGAATGGCGCCTTTAAACATGCAAAAGCTATTGTTGCAAGGTATCCACCAGAGAAGACTACTCGGACATGGGTTTAAGCTAATAGAAAGTTCTTATTAGCTGGCCAGTAAGTACACTGGGTGTTGAGGATGCAAGTACAGTCTTGAGCTTTAGCAGAATGAGCTTTTAAGCCCCAAAACCACATCCTGGGTTGACATACTTCAGTTAGCAAGAACAGTTAGCCAGAAGTAGAACTACAGAAGCCAAAAAGCAAGGTTAGTACATTTAGAGACTTTCACAGAAGTCTTTATTCTTGTTTTGGCAAGTATTGCTGCCTAGATGCAGGATTCAAAGGCCTGAATGGAACTTCCATTACGGAGTCAGTGTGTTAAGTCCTGGGAGTCTGTTACATCACCACTGGGAGTGGTCCATTTGGAGCTCTGGCAAGTGAAAGAGAAAAGCAGGAATCCTCAATAACCACTACCACCACCATCACCACCACCACCATCGCTATCACCATGACCACCATCACTATGACCACCACTATGACTACCATGACCACTACCTCTAGTCCTGACATTATCTCCAGCTCTATCTCAACATCCAGAGTACCATCCCAAGGTGAACTACAGGACATCATTTATGTAGCTTCCATCAAGGGGCATGTGTGCTCTGAAAAGTTCCACTAGGGATGGATGCATCCTGCCCATAGCCACCTACATCACTTCTTCATAGACCACTTTCATGAGCCCTGCTTCAAGGGACAATTTACATCTTCAAGGAACCCACTGAGCAATCTCCCTACAGATTTCCTTTTATCAACAGCTCATGAGAGATAACTGGATACTGTAATTATGGGGCAGGAGAATGGAGTATTTTGCTTTGTGTTTATTAAAGATTATCCAAGAACCCCATGACAAGTCTATGATTCCCCACTAGGCAATCTAGCAGAGAACCTGTCAGTTAAGTCCTCCAGGTGGTTCAAGAAAAAAAAAATCTTTGAACATAGGCCTTCTCTCTCTCCAGTTTCTGCAAAGCTTGAAGAATTAGGGTGGATTTGTCCTAATGTTGGAAGGTTGGGTCCCTGTGTGATGAGGTTGGGAAAGCAAAAGATGTGTTTCTCAAAGGTGTGTAGGCAGGGCACCCTGTGGGAATCCTTCTGCATGAGAGGAATTATTTACAAATAAGTGGAGCTGCATTACCTATCTCAGGAGCATTCCCAGATTAGTCTCCATGTCTCCTTCAGCAGAATGTGTACATGCATATGACAGCCCCTTCATCTCAGGTTTCTGGGCACTAGATGCTAAAACTGCACCCTCAATACAGCATTCATACTCTCTGAAGATGCCTGAGCATGATCTGCTTGGGCTGAGAATATGTGGAAAGAAGTGAAGAAAGGAGCATATGCAGGGCGGACTTAGAAATGAGTTGACGCATGACTAGACAAGGTGTATCGGCTTCCCATGGCTGTTATAACACAGTGCCACTGTCTGGGTAGCCAACCCAAACACAATGCTTGTCAGTCACATTTTAGATGTTAACAGTCCAGTACCAAGATATCAATTGTGGTGTGTTCTTCTGAAGCTTCGAAAGAGAGAATCTCAGTCTCTTACAGTTTTTGTAGATCCAAATGTTCCTTTCTAGCAGCATATCTTCAGCCTGTTTGTCTTGACATGGCCGCCTCTGTCAACCTCCAACTTTCTGTTCTTTTAAAGAGCCAGTGATATCAACCTCCACTTCAATCTGATTATATCTGCAAAGCCTCCCTTCTTCTCTCTCTCTCTCTCTCTCTCTTCCTCAAACCTCCCCTCCCCCATCAAAGCCTAGATTACCTTGTACTTTCTATTCTCCTACCTCAGTGTCACCAGGGCAATGAGTGAAGGTGTGTACCAGCACACTAGCTATAAGCCCATTTAAATTAAAGCCAGATACGCAGGTATTAGGATTCAAACACAGCATTTGTGGGAAAGAATATTGAAACTATAATGTGGAGATGTGTTGAAAAGCAAAGATAATCTCCTGAATTATCATATGACTAGCTGGGATGCAGTGGAAGTTTGAGTAAATTTCCATTCAAGCTTAGGGTTCACCCTCTGAAGGATGGTGGCTTTCTTTTTATCTTTTCTTTTCATCAAGACTCTGGTATGTACTGTATAACCTCTGGTATAATTGGCTGACAGTTTCACAGGCTCTGGAATCACCTAGGAGATACACCTCCAGGCACATTTATGGTAGATTATTTAGATTCCTTTAGTCTCTGGGAGTGCCTATGAGGGATGATCTTACTTTGACAATTGGGGTCAGAAAGTATGTCTTAAAAGAAGGTGGTACCATTTTGAGGGGCTTGGTTCCTGAACTGCACGGAAAGGAGGAAGCTTGCCGAACACAACCTTTGTTCTCTTCTTCCTGACTGCTCAAGTGCCTGCTGCCTTGTCTTCCCCACCATAATGGATTCTTCCATTAAACTGTGAGACAAAATAATCCCCTTTTCCTTTAAGTTGCTCTTGTTTCTTATCAAAGGAACAAGAATGATAACTAACACAAAAGCAGACTTATAATTACAAAATTTTAGTATGGATTTTGTCCATTAAGGTGAATTAATCAAATTATGACATACAAACTCACCAGGAAGAAGTATGCAGCTATAAAAAATGGGGTGGTCCCTATGTGGAAGGACGTGTCTCAGAATATGTGGGCTACTATAATAAACTGACATGTGTTGGATGGCTTACGAATGATAGGATTTATTTCTCCAAGTTGCAGGAGCTAGGGAGTCCAAGACAAAGGTGATAACTGTTTTCTGTTAGCCTTCTTATCTTTGTGTTTCCATGAGGGAGGCTTGAGGGTCCCCCCCCCCTTAGGACTATTCTTTTTTTTTTTTTTTCAGTTTAGATGTATGAGTACTTCATCTGCATATATATCTGTAACTGCATTCATGCTAAGCATTCACAGAAGCTAGAAGAGGCCATTAGATTTCCTAGAACTGGAGTGACATCTGTGGTTATGAGATACCATGTGGGTGTTAGGACTCAAACTCAGTTCCTTGGGAAGAGCATTGCTCCATCCTTCCAGCACCTCATGGCTATTCTTATGACGGTGCTGATCCAGTTTACATATCACATTCTTCTCCCAGAGGTTATATACCTGTCACCTTCATCTTGGACTGGACAACAATGATCAACATATAAATTTGGGGACAGCACATAGCAAGCTCTCTAGTATATATTTTTTAAAAAAGACACACAACAACGTAAACAGCATGCACTTTTGTGCATGAGGGAGGTTCAGAACATGCATACATGTTCTTGCATCTGCATAAAGAAGAGTCTGGAAGGATTCAGAAGACATAAAGAAAATCATTAAACCAATTGGGAACTTGAACCTTCCCGATATTTACTTTATTACAGTACTTTAATATTTGAGCCATGTAAGTATATTTCTTAATTGAAATTAAAACAGCAGTAGTGGTCTGTGGGACCTGCTAATCACACCTTTAGGAACTTGTACTACTCATATTTTCTCACATGTATTCAGAGATAATTAGAGAAACAGTTGCTATAGACCCTTCATGTTATTACATGTACATCCCAACTGGATGTCACTCCAGTTCCAGGGAATCTAATGTTCTCTTCTGGCTTCCATGAACACCTAGCATGAGTGTGGTTACAGATATACATGCAGATGAAGTACCTCAATACTCATTCACTAGAAGCCATTTAAGTGTGTTTTAAGGGTAGAGAGGTTCAAGTTGTATCCACACAGTGAAACATTAGGAGATGTTACATAGAATATGAAATATGCATTAATATATAAAGTTCTCATATGTGTGTGTGCGCATGCATGGGCATGTGTGCATGCATGTGTTGCAGGATATTTGATCACACTGTGAACTCTGAGATTGTGTTCCTACTGAAAAAGCTATTTCTGGTTGTGGTGTGGCTCAGCCTTAACACACACACAACTTTAATCCCTCTGGCTGGAATACAGACTAGCCCTCAATACTCATGTTTCATCCCAAACAATGAAAGTAAAGTTAGTATGTTGAAGGAAGCACCTATGTTTTAAAGTGACTTCTAATTGAGGAGCAGACAAAGTGACGAATCAGAGAAAGATTTGACAGAATAGGATACGCCCAACTCTCACAAGAAGAGAGAGAAAAGAGAAGCTACTTGAGGGACAGTGCAGAGAGAGAAGGAAGGAGGCAGTTTCACTGGGACAGTTGTCCAGAGACAGGTTGGAGAGAGAGAGAGAGAACAAGTTAGATATAGGTGAAGACAAAATGAGCCAGAGAATGAGAGGAAGCCAGAAGATTAGAACAGATTGACAGAGAGAGTTTGAGGTCAAGAGGAATAATTCAGGAGAAGCCAGCATGTATCAGTTAGCATGGGGAGGAGTTTGAGCCAGAACAGCTGAGTTGAACCACCTGGTCAGAACTCAGAAAGAACTAGAAAGGGTGAGCTTATTTAGCAGTAAGTATCAGAGGCTGAAAATAGTCTAGTCCTAAATTAGATTGTACAGAGGCTAGAAGCTTTCAAGGCTAGGTCTGGGTTAGCAGACTGAGGCAATAAGCCCCAGAGATAGCAATTACAATCAGGAAAATAAAAGTAACTTTTACATATATGCAAGATCAAAAACATGATATTCTCATTTTTGATAAAAAAAAAAAGAAATATAATTTATGTTTTATACTCATCCCCATACTTTACTGTTCTTAAAAGAGCATGCATGCATCCTGTGGCATATGTGTGTCTTACAACAATTTCCTGATATTCAAAATGTTTCATCCAGGAAGGAGGCTCATTAAGACACAAAGTTAACTCAGAAATCTGAGAGAATTCCTGAAACTGACCAGATTTACACTGTTCCTGCCTTACTAAGGCTATTATATAAGCAGTAAAGATTGCTTAAGGAGAAGAGACTCTCTAACCATTGAGATGCCTGTAAGTTGTGCAGAGACCTTTAGGGTTCCTGGTTTCACAAGTCATTACCCATGCTGGGGCAAGTTTTTGGTGATGCAGCTGTTTGGGGGTCATACATGTTCCTGTATGTAATCCCTCATTTATACTCCTGTAAATAACCCAAATAAAATCACTGGTTTTACCAAGTTGGACTTCAGTGGTTTTGTTACGTTGGTCTGTTGTCCATTTTCCACCTGTGTCCATGTCTTCTTAGGAGTAGTGATAGACAGCATTGTGCTGACTTTTAAAATTCTGAAAGTAAATATCCATGCACTCAGTCATGAATATTCATGATCTTTGAAATGCAATGAGAGTGTTTCAGGCAGGAAAGTGGCCTACTGTTCACTGTAACACTTTCGAGTTGAACGGATTTTCATTTGCTTTGTGCATGTTTGCCTTTTTGAATTAAAAATAAACAAATATTGATAAAAATGCACATGGCAACAAATGGAGCTGATGAAGCTCCTTTGTACTTAGACCAGACATTAAAGTACTTTTTAAGTAACCTGTGCTTGAAACTTAGTTACTTTCTTGCTGCTGTGATAAAATACTGAGAAAGCAACTCAAGGGAGAAATTATTTATGGTCAGGAATAATTACAGTTCCAGGGGGATATGAACCATCATTGACAGCGAAGACATGGTAGCAGGAGCAAGGACCAGCAAACTGGCTGGTCACATTGCACTTCTTCCCCCAAGGCTCCACCTCCTAAAGGCTCTACTACCTTCTCAAACAGCACTGCCAGCTGGAGACCGAGCCTGTGGGGGACATTTCAAAACACAAAATTTCAGCTGCTTTGCTACCCGATTCCTATTCTAGCCAGTGGATTTAAATATGTTATTCTTTCCCTTTCTGCCTAGGGAGGGTTATTCTCCATTCCAGTTTCACATTTAAGATTGCTATGCCAGTCTTTGGGTTGGAATCCTGGTTATTTAGTAACTTATAAACACTGTTAACTATGCGATTACTCTAAGTCACAGATCCCATCTGTAAACAAAACAGAGAAAATATTATAGAAATATTTTAAGAATCTAAGGGAATATAAATATGTACAATTTAGCATGTGAGGACCCAAGAGCGTGCATTCAACAGGGTGGATGACAGCTTTGTTAACAGTTATTGTGATCCAGAGGACAAGACTGCAACTAGGAGTCATCTCATCTTGATTTTGCACCAGGTGAGGCCTGTATTACGTATCACAACCAGGCCAAAGTTTTTCTCAGTGGAAGCTTAAATTTTTCCTGGGTTTCTTGGCCATAGTAGTCATAGGTAAGAGAGTCAAAGAGCCAATCGATACTGAGAATTCTGAACCTACTTTCTCTGGGTACAATTGGTGTGCATCCTTGCCTGCATGGGGTATTTCACTGCCCTTATTAAGAAAGCTTTCTTTGAAACTACGTGTGTCACCCTCAGAATAACTTTAGTTACTATATCCTGTTCTCAGTCCATCAAGTCCCTTTGTCTGTGAGCACATATGTTTTCTATAAAAGTAAGTGAAGTCATAACTGTGTTGTCTTTCCTTGCCTTCACAGAGTTAAGATCTATGGTGACCATCCTTCATGTTCTTCCAATCCCATCCCCTCCTCCAGTGTAACTCTGAGTCAAGTGGTCTCACTGTCTGGTTGGCTTTCTGCCTTGATGCATTTACAGGGTCTTTTATTATTGACTTTAAAGTTCCTTGTAAGGTACTAAAATAAGCATTTTAAAATAGTCTCCAGTGGGCAGTTTAGAATTTAACTGCTCTTTTCATTATCCTCCTCAACACTCTTGTATAGTTCCCTTTTCTAGAATTAAATAACCACACGATCGCTCTGGGGATCTGTGTCTCTTTTGGATGTTGAACTTGGCCTGGTTGTAGCCTTTATTGTGTAGCGGTTCAGCAAAACTCTTGTGATCCCTCACAGTCGTTACTTGGTTCCTAGGCATTGTTTGTAGGTTTTCATGGCATCTTGTTAAATTAAGGACCAAATCATAGCAGCATCTTGGCCTGTTTGAGAATCTGTAACGATCACAAGCTGTTGACATAGGATACTCTTCACAGAGTTCTGGGACTCATGATAACTTGATGGGGCATTGGGAAAGACTGGAGAGACCATTTTCTGGAAGTCTATCCTTTCCAGCTAAGTCTCCTTCCAGCAGTCATTAAGGATTTCATCAAATCTTTGCAGTATCTTGGCTTTTATTTGAAGGACTACAACACCTTGGAGGCCCTTATCCAAGATATGGATGCTTAGAGTTCAGGTTCACACTTGTACATGCCCTGGGGCAGAGCCAGCCAATTTGCCAGCTATCTCCTAGCTCCACCATGCTCATCAGCCCTGAGGATGTACTTGATTTTACTCTGTACACCAAAAGATCAACAAGGTCTGAGAGTCTCTGGTAGAATTTTTCCTAGGACAGCGTATTAGATTGCAGTATCTCTGCAAATCTAATGCTTTCCTGTGCACTGTCCAACTCTGCAAGTTGGAGAAAACCTCCTGCCTCCCCTATACTGCACATATGGTGGAAGGACATATGGACTTGATTTAGGGTGGCCTGGGTGTGGTCCAAAGTAAATTTTGGGTTTTTTGTTGTTTGTTTGTTTTGTATGTTTTCTCGTTTCAATAACAGAATAAAATCTTCACAGCAGTGTGTTTCAGAATGTCCCTGGAAGTCTGAAGGAGAACAGTAGCTGCCAGGAAAAGCAACCCATGCTAGCTCATCCCAGAATGTGGCAGCTTCAAGATCATGACAGCTGGACTGTGTGGAAGGAAAGTGCACCCTTACTTTAAGAGTGGGAGCCTTTAACAGTAAATACAAACGAATCAACACAAACTTATCAATGTACTTTGGAAAGCTCCTCAACATATAGACAAACAAAGGCGTGCCCATGAAGTGTACTTCACAGGCCAAATGGAATATAACTAAGAAACAATGAAAACCTACACTGACAATGATGTGAGGAAAGAGGCACTCTCATATTTCTGTTGAAGAGGGAGCATGATGGAACATTCTGGAGGCAATTTTAGCAGCATATACCAAGACTCTTACAATGTACATGCTTATTTACTTAGTTTTGTCACCTCTAATATGAATCCCTTGGAGAGACGTGGAGATGTCGAACAATTTAGCTTATGAATGTGTCTCTATAACATTGATTTTAAGAATGAAAAGTTAGAGAACTATTCATTGCCTTCAAGACTAGGGTTTAATTATGGAAGGATGTCAAACATTGACTAACATATAGAGACGCCATTCCAGGTAGATGACAAATGGTGGGAATCAAGCTTTGCTCCCTAGGTGGAAGGCTATTTGGTTTTATCTTAGGTGGTCTAGATTGAAGCATGTGTGAGCTGGGAGCTAAGAAAATTTGTGACGTTGAGACAGTCAAGTTAAATGAGGGTAAATAGGGGTAAATGGAGTCGTTTCTATTTTCACCTACATTTGTTGCTTTTTCTAATTAAATACATATTTTCTTTATCTATATGCAGGGGTGGGGTAATATGAGTGAAGGTATTGGAGTAGGCCAGAGGATGTTCTCAGATCACTGCAGCTGGAATATAGGTGGCTGTGAGCTGCTCAGCAGGTGTACTGGGAAATGGACTCGGCAGAGCCTCTGTGAGAGCAGTACATATTCTTAGCTGCTAAGCCACTCTTCAGCACCTTCACTCATAGTCTTTGTCTTCAATGTTTTCAAACTCTGACTCTTCTCTCCTTTAAGTAATAGCACTCTGACAAGCTTGACAGAGGAGCCCTGGGGTCATGTTCATTGCCCGATGATACAGATTTCATTGCATGTAGGTGGATCAAAAGTATTGTGTGAACTGTCCAAGCTAGACGCATGACATTTACTTCAAAAACTCACATAGACAAACACCAGGTATCCACTTGTTATCTGATCATCATGTTCAGTCCACTAATGGAGTTCACAGAGAACCTTCCTATAGACTGAATGTTTCAGCCTGTTGCAATGTTATTCCATTTAAAATAAGTCCTAGTTGTCAGTAAGTGTTCTTCATCAGAATAATCTCCAGACACAGAAATTTATAACTTCTTCAGAAAATGGAGGGCACAAAACAGTCCCTGCTCCAGATCACAGAATAATTCAATAACTGCCCCTTGAGTAGAACTACGTTCTTGTCTTCAGTCTTAGCTGCCTGCCTCCTTGGTCTGACACTCTAGGCTTTTCACTAATTAAAAAATAATTCTATTTTGTGTGTGGGAAGCCTAGCTTCTAGACCTAAAGGAGTTGGGTACATCAGGGATGGCCCAGTGGACAAGTGTAGCAATGAGTTTTGGCTTCACCGCTTTTGTGCTCCAGGAGAGCCACCCACCCAGAAACTCTTTGCATTTGGGAATGGAAGACACAGAGAGAGAGAGAGAGAGAGAGAGAGAGAGAGAGAGAGAGAGAGA
>JADRCH010000153.1:5850610-5887088 GCA_019843965.1 Rhynchomys soricoides | reverse complement strand
AGCACCCTGGTGCAGTGATTTAAAGAATTATTTTTCTTAAAGCATATTTTCTCCAGAACTTCTTGGGCAGAGCTCCTCTCCCACTTTGCCCCACTCTGAAGCCAACTGGCAAGTCAGGTTCAGGTAGGTTATTGTTGATTTCCTGCCCACTCACATGATGTAGGGCAGGAGAAGGAGGGGAGACTATCGCTTGACCCAATTAGAGCTCTGGCAAAACACAATGGGAGTGGTCACATAGCCATCAGTAGCACCTGATGCCCCTGGCCTGAGCCACAGACTGCCTTTCATCAACAGTTATTCAGAAACTTCTAAGATTCTTGAAAACTGTTCTTACTGCACAGAGACTCTACAAGATGACCAGAACCATAGCTCACAGGTGGCCTCATTGGAGATTGTGTTGGCTTCAGAGACCCTGGGAACCTCATCCCTGAATGGATAATGGAATGCTAAGACTGCACGCTTAGGGCTGGGGATGTGATGGGGCTCATGAGAGACAGGAGAGGATCGGGGGCACAAGTAGATTGATAGCTGCTAGACTGATAGATGGATAGACTTCTGGTCTACCTCTGAGTATGACAATGCAGAGAGGAAGTGGGAAGTATAGCTGGCAGGGTATTATGGTTTACTTTACCCATGCACCCTCAGAGCTTATACCCTTCCTAATTAAAACAAACAAACAAATAAACTGGAATTGGAACAGCTACATCACAAGCCTTTTGACTTCCTGCTTCTGTCTTCCTAGTCCCTTCCCCTTCTTCCCCTTTTCATTTCCTTTCCCTTTTCCATTCTTTGTTCTATCCTTCTTCCTCTCTCTCTCTTTCTCTCTCTCTCTTTCTTTTTTCCATTCTTTCTATTCTGAGGATCAAACCTATGACATTTTGCACTGCTCTTCCACAGAACCACATTCCAGTCTTACCTTTGTATTTGGTTTTTGTTTTGATTTTAGAGAAATGGCCCTATTTCATGCGAAACTAAATAACCTTTATTTGAAAAAGAGATTTTTATATTGTCATCTAAAACAGTATAACCCTTCCCCAAAGAAGCTCAGTGATCTGTTTTGTAATATTTGAAAATAAACCAACTTTATTTGAATCAGTCAATACCAATCAAGACTGAGAAACACATTTACAGCTGGCTCAAGGGTAAGAAGAAAACACTCGACTTGGTAAGTATTCAAAGGCATGGTGCATTTAGTAAGGCTTGAAAGCAAAGTCTGTTCTCACCACAGTTAAAGGTCTCAAGAAATGTGAGTTATCATCATTTGGAGTGTCTCTACATACAATGAATTAGAATTGCTAATCAGATAACTCCTCAGCTTATAAAATGGAAAAACTAGGTGACTGTGGGGGTGGGAAGAAATTCAAATATCAGCCGAATATTTTATTTGTTTTAATTTGCTTTGAGGCAGGGTCTCATGTAACTCAGGCTGGCCTCCAGTTTGTTATGCAGCTGACCTTGATCTTCCTGCCTTCAGCTCCCTTATGCTGGAATTACCAGTGTTTGCTACCATGCTTGGCTTATGTAGTGCTGGAGGGTTGACCCAGGGCTTCATGCATGTTAAGAAAACACTCTACAATCAAGCTAGATCCTAGCCTTATATCTCCTATAAATATATTCATAGTCAATGTTGAGACATCTCTAGCTATGTACAAAAACACCATGTCTTCAAAACTGTTTTTGCCAAACACCAGATAGATTTTATAGAAAGTCTGGTTTAAATCAAACCTTATATTGGGACAGTGTTTTGCTTATTTTTGCTGGTGCATGTGGTGATATTGGAGAATAGATCTATTTCCTGAAACAACATTAAATAAGATTGTGCAGTTTGATTTATACTCATTCATAATAATGAGTATCTCATTTGTAATAATGAAAGTATCTTGGAACTAGGCTGTGAAAGGAATATTGGTAAAGGGAAAGAAAACAGACTTATAACAGCACACACTGTTAGTTTGAATGATGAAGAGCAGTGGATACAAAGTCCCTGGCCTGTCTGTAGAAGGGCCCCAAGGCCAATGACAAGATCACAAATGTTCTTCCCATGCCAGAGTCTGGTGCCTCACAGGCACACTTCCTCCCTTCACCCTTTCTAAAGGTTCTTTGTAATGTCACATATAGATATAATGTATATGAATATGGGTGATATAAACATGAGGATCCCAAAAGATAATCCTTGAGAATCACTGAACTTAGTTTCAACCACGAGTTAGTGTTTCATGTTTCCAAGCAAGGCTACATTAGTATCCCACCTCATCTTGCAGCTGAGCTGACTCTTGGACCATGGAAGAATAGAGGGAAATCCCAGAGGTACCTCCCGACCAGACATCTACTGCTTCTAGAAGGATTTGATTGTAGAGGCCAACTTTTTTAGTGATGGTGAATTTTTATTAGATGGACACACAGCTTCTGCCTTGGCTTCCTTCATAATGCAATTTACCTGAGCCTTAAACAGTCAACATCGCTCTGTGCCAGGCATGCTTCATTCTATGATGGTCCTAAACTGCTTGGGACTGTCTGTCTACAGAATGTCCACCCCTCTAGACACAGACAATGTCGTCACTATTATTGCTTCACCTCACAACAACCAGAAGGTACCAGAAGTTTCTGCCCCAGACCTCACTTTTGGAGCAGCTTGTTTTTGAAGAAAAAAAAAGATCCTGCCTGTTCCTACCAACACCAGAGGGGACCAGTGGGGACATTGACACTTACCAGGAAGCTAGAACTAGTTCCGGATCGACTGGCTAAATAAACTGACTCACCATTTCCTACTTTGCAACTGATTTGTTGCAAATTAGGAGGCTACCTAGACCCCTCATTTAAAAGGTGAGATAGACACATGACTGTGATCCTGAACTTACCAGGAAATTTTCTTTTTTCAGGAGAATATGAAATTATATTCTGAAACAAGCAAAAAATTCACCTTCTATCTTATTGTAGATAGTTACTAATATCTTAATGAATGTTTTCTCTCTCAATCAACCAAAGAAGTGGGCAGCTTTAAATAGGTAGGTACACTCAGCTCAGGAATTCTGAGTAGGGCCTTGTCTGTCTGTTTTGCCTTCCACTTATGTTTCATACATACAAGATCATCATGTGACACCCCAAGGTGAGAGAGAAATACAAAATAGCTCTGTCAAGATTGCTTCCTTTTCTCTAACATCCAAATGCTTGCTGGGGTACTGGCATTTACTGGAATAGCTCTTATCCAGAATTTCTGCAGGTGGAGTCCACACTGCAAACCCTTCCACATGGTCTGAGCTGGGACTTGGAACCTCACCACAGGGTAACTGCAGATGGTAAACCATACACATAACAAGGTTAAGACCAAGGTCCAAAGAATCTGGAGCCTCCAGAGAAAAATCTCTTTGGAGGGGGTAGAGTGGGTATTCATCGTTGACTTTATTGCTATTTTTTAATATACCATGATAACTATGTCCTAAGACATTGGTCAGTCTCATTATGCTTATCTGATAACATTAAAGTTACTTCTGCATTAAAGTACTTAGGAAAGACTTCCTTCTACAATCTTGCCTCTCTTTAAAGGGTTCTGATTGATCCTATAGCATTCAACATTGCCTAAATATTGTGATTTATGTGAAATTAACTCAACCATAGGAGGACCGTCTAGAAACAATATTGACTTGGCTTGGGAAGTTTATTTTTAAAGACTTGCCAATTGCTGGACTCAGAACATCACGTGAGGAGAATTTCCCCCCCCTCCTTCTGAAGCCCCTCTGTATGTATGCTAGTCTTTCTATCTTTACCATCAGCCCACCTGTGGAAAATAGGGGTGTGACATGCCCGGGTTCACCCTGTCTGCTTGTAAATTCTAGGAAGGATCCTTGAGAACAGCATGGGTTTCTTTTAATTAAACAGTCTTCCGGATCATTCCGGAAGTTCACCTTCCCCAAGAGGCCCGTTGAGGGCTCTTCCCTGAAGAAAAAGGCTGTTCCCTCAGCAGTGCTACACTTTTAAACATCCCCAGAGGCAGCTTATGGAGAGCCTGTGGAAAGGTTCCTATAGCGATGGAAATGAATCGACTCATTTTGCCTCTTCAAATTCAAAGCCCTTTTAGGTTTATAAAATGTCCTAGCAGGCAGAGTCCTCTCCCCCAATGGGCTAGGGAGACCTCCTGCTTCCTCCCTCCTTGGATCAATGGTCACTCTTTGCTTTGGAGATCCCTAGAGGCAGGTGGGCTCCGTGACTGCCATGTTGATATTTCTATGGAAAGGACCCGTGCTGCTCCACCCTCCAGAGCAATGAGCCAAGTCCAGCACCTTTCCGGCCCTCAGGAACCTCGCCCCCACTCTCAGCGACACAGAAGCAGGATTGTTGGAGTTGAGGCCCTGGGGATGGGTTTTTTCCTAGGCACTCACTAGCTCACTGGTGAAGGAAGAGCTAATGATTGACTAATTTGTTATAGTTCCTAATCAGCCTAGGTTTCCATGGTCACACCCTGTGAGCTTTGTAGGTAAACTCAAGGAGAATGACTAAGAAGAGAAACATTAGCTATAAAGAAGAAGAAGAAGAGGAGGAGGAGGAGGAGGAGGAGGAGGAGGAGGAGGAGGAGGAGGAGGAAGAAGAAGAAGAAGAAGAAGAAGAAGAAGAAGAAGAAGAAGAAAGAAAGAAAGAAAGAAAGAAAGAAGAAAAAAAAGAATTCTCTTTCTTAAAAATTTGATAGATGAGTCTAAGAGGGAAAATGAACCCAGGGCAGTACACGTTTTCCAAATTCAAATTGTGGCTTCTCAGTCAGAAAAACCCATGGACTTTCTTCCCAAGGTAGTTCTCTTTCCTCAGAGGCTGGTGCTGAAGAAACTGGGAGCCTGAGCATATCCAGGTGGCAACCCACGTCTACAAGTGACTAGGAAGGACCTGGTAGACATATTTGTTTGATGTTGGAGTCTGCTCTACAGTTAATAGGTGTGCCATAACAGCGGTCCAAGGTTTAGATAATGAGAGAGAAGACTGCTCTGAAAGTTTTCTAGGCTACATCAAACTCATATAGAACTTTATCTCTCCCCATTCCTCTCCATCCACTTCCATCTCTTGCTCCAACCCGAAGCCACCCATTGAAGAACACAGCCATACACACACACACACACACACACACACACACACACACACACGTGATCTCCAGTGGATGACTACTCTTCAGCCAGTGACCCCTGTGGCTGTAGACCCTGGTGGGCCTTTTGGCATCAACATTGCTTCCCAGAAGTCCCCCCCCCCCCCCCCGGGTCACCTCAGTTTAGAGTTATAGGTCAACTGCCTTTGTGGCAAAATGGAGACAGGAAGAAAACTTGGGCCAGTGCTGGCCAGGATGTAATCATATTGCACCAGTTCCAGAACTGCAGGAAATTGGGGTGTGTGGTGTGGGAGGTGTCTCCATCTGGCCCACTGTCAGAAATAGTGAGCAGCTGGAACTGGTTTGCTAGGTATCCAGAGCCACACCCAGCTGAGTCCCCCCAACCACTGACTCCCCAGTCAAGGCATAGGTCTCTCTCTAACAATCATGTAATGACATCTGTCCATCATCTTGCAGTTGCTGAGGAAGGAGGGGAGGGAGAAGCTGGCATTTCAAGTTGTTAGAGCATCTGAGAAAGCATTCTGATATTGGCAGAAGGGAACAGTGACAATTCCATGGGAGCTCTGCAAACTGACCCCAGATACACTGACCCTAGATCAGACCAGCAGGTGGAAAAAATCTGCTACTGTGTCCTATCTGCTTGCCAGGCTTCTGCAAGGCAAGGCAGAAGGATGGCACTGATCTTAGAAGGTAGAAGGTTGGAGTTGAGTTCAGGGGTGCCAATAAGATGTGGTCTAACTTTTTTGATGCTTCCCCAAAACAATAGGGAAGAAGAGTCTGTAGAGCTGAAAGCCATTGGGAGAAGTAGAATTCTTCTGCAGCAGAAATTGGGCCAGAGAGCCAAGCTCAGGATCTGCTGAGGCGCCTGGCGACATCTGCATAGGCCAACTCGATCTCGCTGTCAGCTGCACAGGTGTTGGTGAACTCGTCCCGTGCATAGGCATTCTTGAGGTACCGCCACAAGCCTGTCATCTCAGCTGGGATGTCATAATTTCGGTACTTCTTAGCCACAATCTAAGCAAAGATGACAAGAGAGAGGCGGTATGAAGGCAGGAAACAAATCTTTAGGTGGTGTTAGGGCCACGATTTCATGGGTGGCTATGCATATCAGGTACATCTGCATGCAGCATGGCTGAGAGAAGCTGGCTAGAAAGACGAGCCGTATCAGCAAGCTCTGGGTTTGATTTCAGAGAGCCTGGCTTAATGAATAAAGTGGAAGAGAAACTGAGGATGATTCCTTATCAACCTCAGGCCTCCACATGCACACACATATGTGTGTGTATGCACCCATGCCCACACATGGTCACAGGCATGCAAACATGCATAGGAACACCCGACATACACATATATTTCATGTGCAGAATACATGAAAATGCAAAATGTGAGCTGTGAAGAAAACTACCATTGATAAGGGAAATTATTGAGATAGACTTGATTGGTGTACAGTATAACATATTCATGACAACCACAAACATATTATCTGTATAGTATCTATGTTCACAGAGCCCAAGCAAACCTCAAACTTCCTATGTGGCTGAGGGTGACCTTGAATTCCCAATCCTCCTGCTTCTATCTCCCATGTTCAATGATTATAGGTACATAATACCTTGCTTGGTTCAAATTTTCTTCCTTTTTGGTCCGTGTTCTGCTTTGCTTTAAGTAAGCATCCTTATTTGTGTATTTGGAGGGGAGGTGCAGAAAAATGAGTTAGGTATTAGAATATATATCCAGAATTCGGATCTGGTGTGGGAGTAGGCCAATGGCTGTGTCTAATCTTTTCCTAAGTTGTCACACTCATGGGCTATAGACCAGGACCTTTACAGAAGTGGAGTTTGTGTCCACAGAAACAGCAGCATCACTAGTTAGAGCTCAGGCTCAGGATCCCAGATAACTGGACCTGTCATTCTGACTCCATCTATCAGCTTTGACCATGGATATGTTACTGACACCTCTCTGATTACCTGGAGGTGATCATAGGTGTTGCCTTGCAGAATGTGCTAGTAGCTCCTGAGAAAATGCTTAGCGGAGAGGGGAGCCTGGCACACAGTAAACATTCAGTGGACATAGTCTAATATGGTTCATGGCAACCTTGTCTGTACACATTTTCATGTATTTGCTTCTTTACTACATGGAGGCTGGCGGGATGTTTTTGTTTGTTTTTTTGTTTTTTCTGTGGGTTTTTTGTTTGTTTGCTTGTTTGTTTTTGAATGAAGTCTGTATAGCCAGGGCAACTTTCTGGTCACATGACCTGTGAGTTCTCCCAGAAACTTGCACACAAAAGGTCCTTGATCTTGCTTTAATGCTATGTCAATATCAGTAAATTCTTCATATATATTTTTAACAAAGAACCCCTTATTCACTGTTCCCTGGGACCTGCCCATTAGTTAGTCTTGCCTGTAGCCCTCAGGGTTATGCAGGAGTAGCAGAAAACAGTATCCCTTCCAGGGTTCTGCGTCTCACTTTCTCTATTTTCTCTTGGGGTGGCAGGGGGCACCAAACTATAAGGTCTGATAATCTCCTGCTCAGGAACCCCCAGTTCAGCCATGCAAAGATTTCTCCTTCTCATATGGATGATGCGGAGTCCACAGGAAATTATGCCAAGAAGAAGACAGTGATGACCTGCAGGAAAAGCTCCTTAGAGTACACCTTCCCTCCAGTCTCTCATTCCAGGTCTCACCTTCTGGTACAACAACAGGATAAATTCTGTCCCGAGTCAAAAGTAGGATGACCACATCCTTTTCTTCTCCCCAGCTTGGGAGGAACAGTAGGACAGGGAGGGGCCACAGCCTTTGCATTTCTAGATCCTTCCCTAATCTTAATGACTATGTAGATTTTGGCAGCTGACAACATTGGCACATGAGCCTGGGTGCTGTGTTAAGCTTCTAAGAACTGGCTGCAAAGCTACCTAAATCTCTAAAGAATCCTGCAAGGATTATGTCCCTATTATACAGATGAGAAAGGTGAGGCATAGATACTCAATAATAATGTTTTAGTAAACAGTTGAGTTTTGTGTTGTGGTATCTTCTGTTATCCCAATACAAGAAAAGGTGCATCTAGTTATATATAATGAACCGCCCCCCCACCCCCGTGTGTGTGTGTGTGTGTGTGTGTGTGTGTGTGTGTGTGTGTTGTAGAGGGTTAAACCCAAGGCATCATGCATGCTAGGCCGACCATCTCATATCTTCCAAATCCTTTCGTTTTAAAGGTGGAAACTCTTTAGCAATGAGCAAACTCCAACAATGACAGTTGAAAGACTCCTGACCTGTTACAGTAATGCTTAGCCTTTTAGAAGTTGAACAAGCCTTTCAGAGGGTTGCCTAAGGCCATTGGAAAGCATAGATGTTTGCATTATGATTCATAACAGTATCAAAATTACAGTTATGAAGTAGCAATGAAAATAATTTCATGGTTGGGAGTCACCACTACATGAGGAACTGTATTAAAGGGTCATAACATCAGGAAGGTTGGGAGCCACTGAGGGTTACAGACTATCATGTAATGCCTACCCATTGGGTAATTAGAAACATTAGTTACAGCTCCTGCTCTACCCTTACTCTTCCTTCCCACACATCCCTGTGCAACTGATGAAAATCAACTGCAACGCAGAGTCCGGGCCCCAGCTGCCAGCTATTAGCCTGTGACTCCTTACTGTCCACACTCAGAGAATGACACCCTGGTGCTCCGACATCTGGAGAGACTCAAGAAACTGCCTCGGTTTCAAAGTTCCTCTGACTTTGTCCTGCTTCTCGGTGCCAATTCAGATTGAAGAGAACTGCCTCTTTAACATGTCATTGTCTGTGTCGGAAAGTGAAACTGGCCCCTACGCGCACCTGCCCAGGGTTTGCTTAGGTGTTCGATCTTAGGCAAACTCAAAGCATTATCATCTTATAGGAGGTCTCTGTCTTTACGCCTATTCTCCCTCTAATGGTCACTGAGGCACCATCAAAATTGTTGCATTACCATCTGCCTCTTCCCTTTGAGAAAGGACAGATGAACCTCAATTACTCTAGTCTCTGGTCTCAGGTTTTATGGATGGCCCCACATTCCTGTGTGGGAAGCAAGTTGTGACCCCCCTCTTCTCCATAGAATCTCTCCATTGCTAGTTAATGACTCAAAACCTATGCTTATCTCCACATCTGTTCCCAATTTGCAGTTTGTTTGTTTGTTTGTTTTGTAACATTGGGGTTGTGAGCACTCTACTTGTGTCTCACCAGGAAAGTCTGTCTGGCTCTGAAAAAAGTTGCTATTACCCTACAGCAAGGCTGGACATCAGGGCAGGAGGCATATACCCCATCTAGTTAGTCTACAATTTATCTCTATAGCAGCCACAAAACCATGTCTGTTACTTTGCCCACACACTTACAACTACATTGTGCCATCCCAGAAAGAACAGGACACAACAAGGACTCAGCTGCAAAGATTGGCTCCCAACACAGCCAACTATCCATCTCACTTCAGAAGCCCAGATTTCATCTTTGCTGGACCCACACATGCGGGGCTCCGTGTTAACAAATCTCCATAGTTCCAGAATGTTTTCTTGGGAAAGTAGCTACCTTAGAACATGGGAACCTCCAGGAACATCTGTTCTTCCCAGTGTTCAGGAGTCAGAACTTCTTAATTCGAGATTATTCTCTTCTAATGCACCAAAGAAAACACCCACAATGTTCTGTCCTGCATGAGTGTGATCGGCTTGGGTAAACACAAAGCACTAGTTGTCCTAAGAGTTCCCTCTGGTCACTGCAATGGGAGGGCCTTCTGATTTGACCAGGGGCCTTTGAGAAGGGATTGTCCTTGCTTGGAACAAATCTAGGCAGCTATGATGACCTGACCCAAGGAACTAGCTGGAATTACCCAGGTGGGATAAAATTACCTAGGTGCACAGGAAACGGATCGAATCTACTAAGAGATGTGGTGCAAAGCTCAACCTGATGGCATGAACTTGTAATCCAAATGCTCAAGAGACAGAGGCAGGAGGACCTCAAATTTGAGAACAACAATATTTAGACCTTGTGTCAACTGATCTCAAAGAAATGAGGACAGGGCTGATATTTTACACTGATTGATAAACTCATATTTTGTTAATGCTAGCATTTTAATTTGGGGTTTCATTTTCTTATTTATTTGCTTGTTTGGTTTTAGTGGTGCTGAGATTCCAGCTTAGTGCTAAGAACCATACTGATCAGTTTTTGTCAACTTTACTAACTAGAGCCATCTGGAGAAGGAACTGTTTCAGTTGCCCTGGGAATAGGTCTATGGGGTCATTCTCTTGGTTGTTAATTGATGTAAGAGTGTCCAGCCCACTGTGGGGGGGGGTTACCATTCCTAGGCAAGTGGGTCTGGATTGTATAATAAAGAAAAATGAGCAAGCCAAGGGGAGCAAGCCAGTAAGAAGTGTTCCTCCTTGGTCTCTACTTCAGTTCCTGCCTCTAGGTTCCTGCCTTGAGTTCCCTCCACGATGGGCTGTAAAATGAAAGTGTAAGGCAAAGAAAGTTCCAGGCTGCTCTTGGCCATTTTTTTGTTAACAGAGCAACAAAAAAGCAAACTAGAATACTGTTCTGGGTTATCTTTATTAGCTTGAAAACAACAGACATGGGATTAAAGAATCTATATTTGCATATATATGTGACTCTCTCTTCCAAGTTCCCTCACAGAGGAAATGGTCACTGTACTGAGCCAGGAAAAGACCACCCATGGACCAGGCTCTCAGTGAAAGTGAACCACAACCACTCAGCATCCTGAAATGGGGAATAGACATGAAGGCAGGCAGGCAGAATTGAGGGTGCACAGAGCTCTGACATTCAGAGGAGCTTCCGTGATCATGCTCTGAATTTTGTTTCCTATGAAAGCAGTTCGTTCCCATAGCCCTGATTACATTTTGGCATCTGAGGCCAAACTGCCTTGGCTCCCCTTCATGCTCTCTGCACTGCAGAGCTTTGCCAGGTTGCCCAATCTGATAAGCTGGATCAGCAGAAATCCAAGGAGACAGGAGTCCAGGCCCAGCCTTTGTTCCCTTCTTAGGCTATCCTCTGTCTGATCCCCAGCATCCCAGAGCTAGAAACTCACTGAACTGTCTCCAAGGACAGGGGGTTAACTTAGGGCTAGAAGGAACAGAGACATTCGGAGACTGAGGTAGACCCTGTGAGTATGATGTGTTTACCTGCTTTGGCAAAAGATGTTTAAGTGAGCTGCCCATACATGTTGGCGTAGAAAAGGAAGAAGGAAAATAAAGCAGGGGGAGGGGCTGACCACACCTCTTCTTTTAGGCACAAGAAAAAAATGAAATCCTAAAAGATCAAATGACTCGTCCTAGTCTGCAAAGCTAGTTGGTGGCAAATGATAAAATAGAACTTGGGTCTTCTGATCTTTCTGTTACATCACTATGGCACTGTGTGACTGAGCAGGCATCACGCATCCCTAATGGTTCTGCCTATTCCTCAGGGAAAGGAGAAGAAAGCACAATTTGGTGGGTGGGGCCTGAAATAATTAATAACTTCAAAGTGACATACTTGACTGGACCTACAAGAGATCATTAGCTTGGCTCTGAGCCCGAAATGTCTTCATAGTAAAGTATCGCATTGGTCTGCCCTGGAAGCAGTGATTCCCTCCCCAGTTTTAGCTCCAATCCAGGACAGTGGGACATTTACACATAGATGTTCAGCTAAGTGACCTCACTTCAAAGTGGTGTGTGCTCTGATTGGAGGAAAGTCTATGTGTCTAGCTCAGTATTAAAGCTGATAGATCTACCCTGCTGCTGAGCAATGGGCTAGCCTTCTCCTCAGTGAAGGGTAGAAAAAACATCAGCATCCTAAAAGACACATAGTCGCTGGTCAGATTGCCCATAAATTAATGTTTATTAAGGGGCTACTGTGCTTGGAAAGGGCTACTGTTCTCACAGAGCCATTGCCAAAGTGAGACAGTAATACATAGACATGGTAAAAGCAGGCATGTTGCTCTAGACAGTGGGTGTCAAAAAGGATAGAGGTTATGGCGAACTGAGATGACCGAGTCAGTAAAGTATTTCCTTTGCAAGCACGGGAACTTGAGTGTAGATCTCTAGTGTAATCCATCCCCAAAACAGGTGTGGAGAGGCACACTTGGAATCCCAGTGCTGAGAGAGAGACAGGAGGATCTCTGGAGCTCACTGGCCAGCTCACCAAATTGGTGAGCTCTGAGTTCAGTGAGACACTCTGTCTTAGAAGAGTAAGGTGTAGAGAGACTGAGGAAGATACCCACTGTTAATGTCTAGCCTCCACACACATGCATATGTGTGCATATATGTGTATGTGTATATGATGTATATAAATATGTGTGTGTGCGTGTGTGTACGCGTGCACACATGTATGTGGCACACATTCTCCCACACACATGATGGGGGATATCTGTTTAGAGAACTCAAAGGGATCCAATTGCTGTCTTCTAATAGGTAAAGGGGAACAGAGCTGTTATTTGTTGCTCTGGGGAATATCCTTGAGCTCCATATAAGGAAAGATGCTGTAATAATCAGAGCTATGTAGATAGTAAGACAGAGGGATCCTCATCACTCACAAACATACCATCACACTGCACAAAGGGTCACAGGCACAACAGAAGCAGATTAGTATAGGGTTGCTTGAAATTAACCCTAAAATGTCCTCTTACGAGCATCCAGACTGACTTTTTGTATAGGGAAGGACTGTAGAACATGGTGCAGATGGTCAGGGCAGGTTCATTGAGAGCGAGAGGAGGTGCTTTCTGCTCCGTTCCTTTGAAGCCTCTATTGCTCCAGCCAATAGGGAGGAAAATTGATGGGTAGATACCACATGGAGCTTCTACAGGGTCTGTGCATGGGGATGTATGAAGACCCACGAGGACCCATCAAATGCAGCAGTGAAAGCAAGGCGGGATAACTCCAAGAGTCTGTGATGCAACTCTACATACAGTGGCATTGTACTTACTATGCATCCAAACCCTGTAGTATAATGAGCAATTCATATCATGCTTAGTCCCACAACAACCCTAGAGACAAGCAACACGTGACTATTTTATACATGAAAATGAAAGCTCAGGCAGGGACTGGAGAGAAGGCTCAGTGGCTAAGAGCACTGGCTGCTCTTCTAGAGACCCAGGTTCAATTCCCAGCACCCATATGGCAGCTTACAACCATCTGTAATTCCAGTTCCAGGGCATCTGATATTCTCTTCTTGCTTCCATGGGTCCCAGGCACATGCATAGTATGTATACATACATATATGTCTACATGTATATGTCTACATGTACATGTAGACATGTACATATGTCTATAGACATGTATATATATACACATGCATGCATGTATATAGACGATATATATATATGTATGTATTTAGACATATATACATATCTACACATAATAGACATATATACATATATATACACCTATGTAGGCAAGACACCAGACATTTAATTCTTTTAAAAATTGAAAAAATTAAATCTCAAGAGAGGCAATTCACCAAGCAAAAAGTGAAGGCTGACCTGGTCAGACTTCAGAGTCCGATGCCTTGGCTCCTGGGTTTTGCTTACTACCCTTGACTCATCTACCCCACTGGCCTGAGATGAAGCCAGCACTCATGAACAGACCTCGCTTACCTTGACCACATGCAGCTTGGGCAGCAGATTGCAGTCAGCCAGGGTCAGCTCATCCCCATCCAGGAACTTACGCTGGGACCCCTTCTCCTCCCCACGGGTGTTGGTATCAATCTCCTCTGGCAGAGGGGTGTTCAGGTAGTCATCCAGTTTCCTCAGAGCCTTTGTCAAGCCTCTCTCGAGGGCTGGCATGGAAGAGCAAAAGAAGGGTCAGCTCTCGTACTAAATACAGTCACAAGGACTTTGGAGTAGATTAAGTATTCTGAGTCACACCTCCTTGTCACTGCTCTGCCATTTCAACACATACAGTTGAATAGCCTGGTGGCTATTCGCATGATTTGATACAAGGGTACAAACCTGGGACATGGAGAGATGGCTCGGGGAAGTCACTGTTATACCAGTGACTCTTTCTTGCGCAGACACACACACACACACACACACACACACACACACACACGCACACACACACACACACTAAATCTGAAAAACTAGCCAAGTAGTAAACACTGGCTATTCCTTTAATTTGATTGCATTTAAATTCCTTTTACTTTGATCATGTTGTGCCTTCTAATAAATGAAGAACTTGAATTGAAATGTCAAAATGTTCACAGTGATTATCTCCAGTCTGTAGGGCAGGAGGCAACTTGAATTTTCTTATTTACCTATTTTTATTTTGTTAGTGATTGGCAATACACACACACACACACACACACACACACACACACACACACACACACATTTTGTAGAGAGGGCTAGTTCCATAATTAAAATGACACAGAAGTAGTCCTAAGATAGAGACCAGATTTTGTGGTATCTTTAACTTTGACTAACCCAGCTGGCAAAGGGGAGGGGACCATGCCTTCAGGAGACAGGACATAAGAATGAGAGCAGTCCTGTTTAAGGGGATGTACAGAGGAACAATAAGTATCTGACAGGCACACTGGAGGTTCATCTAGAGCAGACAGCTCAAAGCTGTCCCAAATGGTCAGGTCAATGCGCCAGACAAGAATAGCCACTAGCAATGTGCCATCACTTGCACAGAGACCACAGATGGACCTCAAAGAAACAACACCTAAAGGGAAATGAGGTGGCAGAAGACATTTATATTCTTATTTTGATTAATTAACAAATAATTCATTTAGATCCACACAAGCATAGGACCTCTTAGTCACAGAGGAGTGACATAGAAACTTTATACCTGAATATACAGGGTAGTTGCAGAATAGATGACTGGCTGGTCATTAACCACTGTACCTGTGACATCAGCCCTGCTCCTCAAACCCCTCAAGATTCTGGTTTATAATATGCTCCTGTGATCACAGGAGTCCCAGCTGCTCCACATGGCAGCAGATACAAGAGGGACATTGGCATCCTGAGAAGCTGTGTGGCCTCTCATCCTTCCCATGGCTTCCCAGATGTGTCTTCCATTAATTAGCCACTCCCATATAACCCACTCTTGTCTTTGCATAGGAGACCTTTTGTCTGAGACAATGGAGGGTCCCCAGTCTGAGACAATGCCGCTGAACACTTCCTGGAATGTTTGGAAGTGGCTAAGGCTTTCTCAATACTTCCTTCTCCCTGGTGTGCCATTTGAACTCATCTTCATCATCTGCTTTGTGTTTCCAGTTTGGGAGAGCAGAGTGAGAAGGACTGGGAAAAATGTTTGAATTCGCTTCAGTGATTGTCTAGACTGTGATGGGATTACCAGACTATTCAAGGGCTAAAGCAGAGGGTGGCTACTAGACAATACTTATTATGCTTTTCTCCCCAAAGCGATTGCATTTCACGCTGGGTTTGTTTGCTTACTCAAATCCCCTTAGCCCTTTCAGTGATAGAACAGGGCAAAAACCCAATCACAGTGGGAACAGGAAAAATAACACAGTATTTTAGGTTCATTTCTGTTGCACTGCTAAAACATCCCTAAAGAAGACAATAGAGGGGAGGGATTGCTGATCATCTTTGTAGGGAGGTTACAGAAGCAAGAGCTTTAGACAACCGGCTATACCACATCCACAGTCACGAGCAGAGAGAAACAAACATACCCTCTGTCTAGGGAATGGTGCTGCCCACAATAGACTAGATCTTTTCATATCGGTAAACAATCCGTATAATTCCTGGTCAACCTGATCTAAGTAAATCCTCAGTGGAAACTCTCTTCCCAGGCAAATGTAGGTTGTGGCAAGTTGACATTTAATAAGTGACCATTACACAGGGCCTACTTGTTAAAATTTGATCAGTTTGTATCGTCCAAGGGATATGAAGGAGTATGCAAAGGGAAAGAAGACATTTCACTTCCTGACTTCAAATGCCTCTTTGGAGACCTTGAAAACCAAAGAAATTGGACAAAGAGGCTTGAGGCAATGATGGAGACCTTGGAAGACTAGGCCTGGATAGATTTCAACTGTCGAGCTCTAGGAATGGAAGGGCTAATGTTTAGTAACAAGTTTAACTGTGTCCTCACATCTTTGCTACAATACCACACACGGCATGTACATTCTGAGCATGCTCACTGTTTGTCCGTTACTTAACCTGCAGCTCTATATTCCTGGTCAGGAGTGTTGAGGTTGGAGTTGATGTTAATCATAGCAGAGGCATGAGATGAGAAGCAGGAAAAAAGCCACATGAACTACAGCTACCCTAGATTAGGAAATTTCCTAGAATAGACCCACTGTTAAGGTTATAGCTTCAAGGTCCTTTAACTGAAGAATTCTCTCCAAGGGCTGGGGCAGGATTTTTTTTTCACTACCTTGATTATGCTTATTGCCTTAGTTTTAGGCACCATAAACCCCTCTGTGCCTCTGGTCCTGGTACCTCTGTGGCTAGAGATTAGCTCCTCAACTTTATCGAATGACAGTTTCCTCCTCTGGTCCCTTGTAGGCTCACTCAACTCAGGCAGTAGAGGGGAAGTTCCCAATACAAGGGCCTGGGCTTTGTCCGTGGTTATCACTGTTATTTTGTAACCTGATTCAGCAGGTGTCCTTCTGTCTATGTGACTCCTCCCATGCTCTCCAATCAGTATATTCTTTAAAAATTCCAAGATGGAACAGAAATGGGCGATTCCGCATAGCCTCGGTTCTGAAGGCAAGTCTCTGAAGTAAGGCTTTCTTTCCCTCCCTCTCCCTCACTTATTTATATTTTTAAATTGTTTCAGGGACTTTCTCATGAAGCGTAGACTGGCCTTATAAAATTCATATAGCTGGCCTCACTAACTGGTCAAAGCTGGCCTTGAACTTTGGATTCTCCTGTTTCCACCTCCCTAATACAAAGATTGCAGACATGTGCCACCATGTACTCTCACTTGTATGCTTAGTGCACAGTCACAGCTAAGTCCCTTATGCTCCCTGGCTCCCTCCTGGGTGACAAGCCATGTAGAAAGGGATGGTCTGAGGGAAACAGACACACCACATCCATATGCTGAAACACAGCCAGGCAGACAAGGGAGCCCAGGCAGTACCTGGATGCTCCCTTTCAGCTTCCTCCCCCTTCCCTGATGGCTCAGTCCTAAAGCCACAGGACTGAACGATCTCTTTTGGTTGATGGCATTCGGGTAATGAAAACTTACTCATTACTCGGGTAAGAGGGATAGGAAAGAGACCAGGATGATGAGACAATATGAACTCCCTCAGTTTGTTTAAAATCTTGCCTCTAAAAGACTTCCTTAGAGACTCTGTCTGGGGTAACTAACCTCAGACAGACTACAGCACCCATTGACCCATGATGGCTAATGTCCCATCAATGTGATGAGTCCCCAGACTTTTAATTGCTCTGGTCCCCTCTCTGCCTCTGCTCCCCATAAAGATTTATTCTGTATGACACACAAATGCACTGGGTAAAATACTCATTGAGGAAAAAGGGGGGAAGAGTTCATAAATATTCTCAGCCATATGAAAACAATCTCAATTTATTTTTTTTCTCTCTCTCTTTTTTTTTAAGAAGGAAAAAAAAATCCACCCATTCCATGATGGCTTCCAGATTCATTGAGGCTGCTATTACATAAGAGCCAATATTGTTTTCTCGTCATAGAGAAATAATGAGTTGGGAATGGCAATTTGAGCTAAGAAAACAATATAGTCTTAGCAAGGCATGGGAGCTGAATGAGGAATAGGAGCCACAATCCTAACCCAGCCTCCAACAAGTTTCTACAAGCATTGCTCAGCCTTGGTTTGCTAGCATCTGGTCACAGCATAGGAATTGATGAGCATCAGGCCAGAAGCACCTCTGGGTCCCAAAATCCACACAGAGAGGGGCAGATGTCAAAGGTGGACTTTGGGAAGATGGAAAGCAAGTCTGGGATCAAGAGCTTTGTAGGTTTTCCAGTTATGCATGTATGTCATGTGTACTTCTCCAGGTATGCATGTGTCAAATACACTCACACGGACACATCCATAGAAACACAAATAAAAAAAGAAATCTTAAAAAATAAATGAGGAAAAGAGATGTCTCAGTGGTTAATGGCATTGGCTGCTCTTATAGAGGACTTGGATTCAAGTTTTGGCACCTTCACAGAGGCTAACAAATGGCTAGGACTCCAGTTCAGGGGATTCAATGCCCTTCTCTGCCCTCGGCAGGCCCTGTGTGAATCCAGCGCAGACATGCATGCAGGCAAAATATTCATACACATAAAAATTTTTTGTTTAAAAAAGCAATCAAGGCCCACCTCTGACAGAGGTCTGCAGCCTAGATGGGTATATGCAGAACTATTATCTGGAAAGGAGATCATGGCAGCTAGGTGCTGGCCCCAGGCTGTTCTCCCCTCCCCCTCTCTCTTGGCTCCCTCCATTGCTCCGGTAAGGACAGTTCTCACAGCGAGAAGGCAACACACTCACTGTTTTCTAAAGGGACTGCAGAATGTGGTGTCTCTGTTGCTTAAAGACATGAAGGGACAAAAGTTACTATTTATTCTCACTTAACACTTAAGGAAACTGAGTCACAGACCTACCCAAGGGACATCTGCTTGTACTAGTATATACATAGCTACTTTCTTGAAGCATTTAAACCACCCCTGAGGTATACAAGAACATGTGCTCTGTTCAGTTTTTTTAAAAAATGCTCCCTCACAGTATCCCAAGCCATGAGCAATGGGAAAAATAACAATTCATTAATCTATTCTGGATTATACCCTAGTCTGATGTAATAGTCCCTCCAGTCCCTCTAGAGAATTCTCAGTCTCTTTTGCATAGAAGCGCTCAGTTTCTCAGACAGACTGTCTCTCCTTGCTCTTCTCCATGTGTCAGTGGGGCTGGGGTGGGGGAGGATGCTCCTGTTGCCTCACGGCACTGGGTGGGGGTGGGAGCTAATGCACGTCTTGACTTCTTTCTAGGGTGACCATGGAGATGCTGGCTCTAAAAGTGAGTGGTATATGAGCTACTTGCCTTCCCTACATGCTGGAAGGTGTTCCAAGCAAAGCATTACGTGGGTCTCTTAGACACAATCTAGCTAGACTTCTGGCTTTCCTCTCTCAATTTTTCTTCATCCATAAATCCTCTAAGGCAGTGGTTCTCAGCCTTTCCCAATACTGAAACTCTCTCATGTTGTGGTGAACCCCAGCCATAAAATTACTTCTGTTGTTGTTTCATAGCTGGAATTTTGCTGCTGTTATGAATCATAATGTAAATATCTGATGTGCAGATAGATGGTCATAGGCAACTGTTGTGAAGATACCAGTTCACTCCAAAGGGGATTGCAACCCACAGATTGAGAAACACTGCCCTAAGCCTTCCTTTCAGTCATTCTGCGTCAAATAGTCTATCGACCTCCCAGCAGCAAGTCTACTTGCCTAAGAGCATGAGCAGAACAGTGGTCTGTCCTTGTGAGCTCCCCAGATAGGGTTCTTGGTGGGTGAAAATTTAAAGAGGCTAGAAATTAGAAAATTCTCAAGTAAGTAGGTAGCTAGGCTGTATCCCAGAAGTTAAACCCCAATTTGCTTCCTCCTACCCCCGCCCCTTAGAAATCTTATTAAAATGGGACTGGAGAGATGTCTCAGAGGGTATAGCTTGCCTTGAGTTTGGCTCATCAATCCCCATGTAAAGCCCAGGCATGACAGCAAGCATGTGTAACCCCAGCATACCAGGGTAGAGATGGTGGGAAGTCTCCTGAGAGTACTGACCAGCTAGTTGAGAAGAGTTAGCAGGACCAGGTTCACAGAAAAGACTCTGGATGCAAAAACAACCAGTAGAAGAAAATTTCCTAAGTTGACCTCTGTTCCCCCCACAAACACACACACATGCACACACACACATACACAGAGAGAGAGAGAGAGAGAGAGAGAGAGAGAGAGAGATCCTTCTTTAAATATTCTATTCTAATCTTCAGAGTATATGTATAACTTGAAGTAGAGTCATATACTCAGAAATGTAAAGAAAAGTATTTTCATAATATTAGGCCCAATATACATACATGATGTCAGGAGCAGAAACCTGGTTTTAAAATCGGAGACATTTGATCTCAGGACTCAAACTTCTCCCACTCCGCAGGACCCTGTGAGTGCCAAGGGCTGTCCCACTGGGTACCTATGTGGTCTATCACAGGGTAGACACTGCCTGTACATCTCTGTCTAACTGCAAAGGAAGCATTATTTTTTTAAACACTACCTTCCAACAAAGTTGAGGACATATTTGCATTCTGCTTTTAATGGTTGGGTTTAATTAGAATCTCGATGCTTAGAGCCATCCAGGATGGTCTAGAAGAAGTTATCAGTCAATACAGAGCCTGACAGAGTCCTCCACATCCTTTCTAAACAACAGAGGCCCTGCCTGCGCTGGGGGCCAATGCTACATAAGGAAAAGTGAAAACTCTACTTGGATTTTCTCTGTGAAAGAAGGCAACATGGAGAACTGGCTAAAATGTCTATTTCTCATCAGAACTCATGTGGATAGAAAAGAAAGAGGCATCAAAGTCGGCTTTGGTTTGAGGGAGACTCAAGTGGGAGTCTCTAAGCCATCACATTGTTGAAAGCAGAGCAGAAAGGATTCCACACCTTGTTGACCTCTGAGAGCTCAAAACATAAATGAGACTGGGTGATGGAGATTTTAAAAAAATCCAGTAAGAAGACTTTGACATCCCCTCTCTGTCACCTTTGGGAAGAAGCTTTTTGTTTTTTCTTGTGTCCTGCTTTTACATAGGAGAAGGATAAAAGCTAAATTATTCAGAACCAAACACTCAGGGAACTCACAGCTGGGACTGGGACAGTACAGGTCCATGAAGAGCAGTGGGGTAAGGAAAGGGAGAGGAGGCCAGCAATGACATCTTGGTACTGTCACATTGAGGAAGTCAGAGACGATGTAAGGAGATTTTTTTAGATGTTCATCTTTGTGATCGCCAGTGTGGTCCCTCCCTGCCCCCAGTATATGAAACCTCGCATAAGGTTTATAGTCACTGTACAGGGAATCAGCCTTAGTCAGACTATCTGAGTAAGGGGTCAAATATGGAACAGGTAGACTCTGGGGTTCAGTCACTCACAGGGGAAGACTGAGCAGGTAAATTGGGGGTGACTCTTAAGACCTCTCAGACTCACAAAGCATGAGGTCCTCAGAGCCACTGGGTCAGAGCTGGTACAGGATTCTAGAAGACAGGAAGGGGCTTCTTGGAGGTATGGTAGCTTCCTTTGATGAATCTGGGCCTCTGGCTATGTTCACACCTCACCGGTGTCCACAGAGGATAGAGAACCAGAACCTGGGTCAGGGGTGTCAGAACCAAGTGCCAGGCTGCCTTTAGAGGACCAACAAAGTAGACGACAACCTTCCATGACACATTATTCACGAATAACTTGCTCTTTAATTCAGCTGTTAGCAATGACTGTTTATTGGTGGCTGTTGAAGCAACTTCTACAGGGTCTGATGCAGAGCAGGGACATAATAAGAGACCTAACTTATGATCATTATTACAACTAGAACTCAGGCTTATGAGAAGACTGTGACACTGAGTGAACTGGAGGTCAACTCAAGGCAGACTGTTGGGTGTGGGAAGGAAAGATTCAAGTGCTAGAACTTCCTGGACACTAGGGGAATGCTGGGGGATCTTGGTGGGCGACTTGCACTTTCAGAGTAGAACCAACTATTGTTCGGAATCATCCCAGAAGGTCCTGCCTTATTTTCTCTATCCTGTCAGTGTTCAACGTTCTTGGTCTGATCCCTTGGAGAATTTGTGCCCACAACTGCCATCAGGCCAATACCACGAAGCATGCCCAATCGGCCAGCAAGGTGAGTGGCAACCAGTCAAACCCAGCTCTGGGAGAGCCAAAAACTCACCCATGGAAAGCAATGCCTAGGCCTCCATTTCCAGACAGTGGCTTAAATACAAATAGCAGGAAGACAAATTGAAGCAAGATGTCATGGCCCTTACACCAGGTCCCCTGCCGTGCCCTGGAGGTGTCAGCAGGCTAAGGGAGAGTCTACAGTTCCTACTGCCAGGAATGTGAACTGTTTGCTCTGGAAAGAAATTCTTCCTTGGATGGAGGATAAAATGGCCCCTTACTTCACAGGCAGGATTCAAACCTTGTGACTTTTGTATTTGGGATGCCGGACATTATGGGTCCCCTCAAAGATTCACAGAGTGAACAGAACCCTCTCAGACATGTCCCCAAGGATGCACGGGACTTTGCTTTAAGGAAAACACATTCTCTATGAAGCTGATTCCCTGAGCTTTATAGAGGGATCAGTTCTTTGAAGAGAAGATCTTTTCAATTTAGCTCCACAGACCAACTTATTATTGACAGACATTTATGAGGACAATACCAAATAGCACACGTACTATTTAAGGGACCGAGCCTTTGGTGATTGTTTAGCTGTGTTTAAATCACCGTTGTGGTAAGGAATTCAGGGCACTTTCAGCATGCTGTTCATACAATACATTTTTGAAGGATGATATTGATGATATAGACAAGTTCCAGGTGCAGATACTTTTGTAAATCTCCTCAAAGCCACAGTACATTCGAAGAGAAAAGAAAGTCAATTTACTTCTTCAAATCTAGGGCCCCATACAATCTGTATCATGCAAGCTTCCCATGTGTTTATTAGTGGGGGAAGAAGCACGAGGGGGTGGGGAGGGAGAGGGAGGCTGGGAGGGGGGAGATATGTTCCTGATTAGTGGCCGGCTCTGATTCCAGCCATGGGGTGGTGGCGACCCCTTCTGGCCTGAAGCGGAGAGACTATTTTCCTCTTCGGTAGGAACTTGTGTGTGTTTCCCATCAGGCTGCCAAGAAACTCATAAATGGCTATAAAAACCCATCGAGCTAATCGAAGAAACGACATGAATGCTGACTGAAGCAGCTGATGCCACCAGTGTAGTTCACAAGACTGACTGAGTCAGGGAGAAATCTAGGAGATGATTACAGTTACTTTACAAAAGGTGATTTTTAAGTGTGAGGACATAGGTTAACATGGATATTCAAACTTAAGGGGTGAGCTGGTCAGAGAGACACTAATTATATTGGTTATCTGTCCCTGCACCGTCCTGGGTCTTGCTCACCTGTATCTCTCACCATGAGCACTTACACTAAGGAATTCCATTTCCCATGGCTTGTTTCATCCTCAAATGGTCACATCTTTTACTTGAGAGACCTTGGCAGATGTAGAAATAGCCACCACCCCGCCACTGATGTCTGGTTCGAGTACTTCTGTCAACACTCTACATATTCTTTCCCAGTTGCCTATGTTGAGTGTCCAGTGTGTACTGGTTTCGGTACTTCCTGTTTCCTCATGGATGATGAAGTCTGGGTTCGTGGTGAAGTTGGGCCCACTGAGTGCATTAGGCAAGCACACATGGTAGTCGTTCAGTGAGGACTAGCTGGCTTATGAACTGATTCAATCATGGTTTTCTAAGCACCCTATTCTTGTTTGAGAATTCAGTACCACACACATTCTGTAACAATGGATATTAAATGTGGAACGCTCTCAAGTCAGGAGCACAGACCCCGGGGCCAGCTGGGGGGTTGGTGACCCTGGCTCTGCCTTGTACAGGCAGGGTGGGCTACTTTAGACACCTGTGCCTCAGCCACCTCATCTCCAAAGTGGGGATGACAACCTGGTGCACCTCATTTAGGTTAGTGGGCATTAGGATTGAGTCACTGACTGTATGGGACAGTATCTGGCATATGCACACACACACGCACACAGAGCAGTGTGTGACATGGAAGAGCTCTGGTGTCTAAGAATCAAGGCAAACATAAAAGCTAATCAAAGATGCAAGACAAAAATAAATAAATAAAATAAAATAAATGGCAGCCTTCCCTCTGGTTCTGCTGGGCAAATGCTGTGCTTGACTCATCTTCCTGGCAAGTCACCCTGGGCAAATTTAGTCCTTTCTTACACTTAGTAAATGATCACATGGATGGGGATTCTCATCTGGCCGTGTGTGTGTGTGTGTGTGTGTGTGTGTGTGTGTGTGTGTGTGTTTGTGTACATGTATACAGATGCTTACAGGCCAGATGTCACTGTTGGGAGTCCTCCTCAGTCAGTCATTTCTCACCTTACTTTTTAAAGACAGTGTCTCTCACTGAACCCAGAGCTTACCAATTTGGCTAGACTAGCCAGCTAGCAAGCTCCAGGGGTCTCCCTCCTCAGCAGTGAAATTACACACCTTTTAAAAATGTGGGTGCTGGGAATACAAGCTCGAGTCTTCATGTCTACCCAGCAAGCACTTTACCCATGGAAAATTTCCCACAGACCTCTTTCCTCATTTCTTTTCTTTGTTTCTTTTTTTTCTGTTTCTTTTTTTCCCTTCCTTCCTTCCTTCCTTCCTTCCTTCCTTCCTTCCTTCCTTCCTTTCTTCAAGATAGGGTTTCCCTGCATAGCCAGACTGTCCTAGAACTCAGTCTGTGGACCAGGCTGGCCTCGAACTCAAAGATCTACCTGCCTCTGCCTCCTGAATGCTGGGATTAAAGGCACGTGTCACCAAGGCCTGGCTGATCCGTTCTTTGTAACTCTTTAGCCACAGTAAGCCTTCCTCCGACTCATCACAAGATGGGGCAGCCTTGGGGCTTCGACAGACAGTGCCACAGAATTCCTTAGATGCACTCAAACTACACCTAGCCTCCCGCCCCACCTAGCTTGGAGTAATTTCCCTATGCCTCCTCGCCTGCCCCTGGAGTCTGAGGACTGCATCTCCCCACGGGTGTTTTAGTTTCATGGCTCTTACAACAGGAGACTGTGCCTTCTGAAGTTTGAACTAAGAACCCAGCAAATCCTGAGCAGGATATTCTACCTCTGTCTCCTAAAGTCTAGCAGACTTTACTAACCCAAAAGAACATGGAAATGATGTATCTTTACACATGGCTGGATCAGAGAGTTCACCATCAAGAGAAGACGGACAACTACCTTAACTTGAAAGGGGATTACATGCACAGACCCACTCTTCCCTTCCTTGTTACTGATAGAAAACATCCCATATTTTGCACACACACACACCCAGGATAGCAGAGTGCTCTGTCAAAAAGACCCATCTTTCCAAACAGCCACCCTTCCAGGTAGGTCTGGTTAATGAGACACAAGTAGAGAGTGAGCTCCGGGCTCCTGGAGAAGACAGGGCCACTGACAATGCCGGAAACTTAACTCAGATGCAGTATAGAGTGACTATCTTTGAGAGATGAGGATAAAGGACATACACTGGGGCCTGGAGAGATGACTCAGCAGATACAAGCACTAGGAGCTGAGTTCAAATCCCCAGCACCTATGAAGGAAGAAAAAGCTCACCCCAGCACAGGGCAGGGGTGGAGGTGGGGCAAAGATGGGTATATTCTGGAAGTCCAGGGCTAGCTAGTTACTCTGTCTGAAAGGGTGGACTTGTGGTTCTCTGAGAGATTGTCTCAAGGTAACAAGGTGTAGTCAGAAGAAGACATCATACATGCTACTCCAGCTTTGTGTGTATGCAACGGTGCCATACCTGCACATTCACACACTAGTAACATAGAGCATGCATACCAAAGGCAAACACACGTGTGCGGGCATGCATACATGTGCATGCAAACACAGAACCACAAACCGGAGATGGAGAGCCAGGAGCTCTGAGGATCTGAGTCCACCGTTTCTTTAAGCTGCCATATTAGCTTGGAACATGCTGTTCTTTCAACTTCTCATTATGTGAGAAAAGCTACCTCTACTCTACCACTTTCTACTTTACTGCAAGCAGGCCAGCTGGCCAGAGAGCTCTCTCAATCGTCCTGTCTCCACTCCCCAGTGCTGCAGGCATAGGAACCTGCAGCCATGCCTTGTTTTTTCACACGGGTGGTTGAGGATACAAAGTTGGCACTGGCAAATGCTCTAAGCCATGGAGCCAGCTCCCTACCTTCTTCTTAGTGGAACCTGATGTGCCCCAAGCCAGGGCCTGTGGTGGCCTCTGGGGGTGATCATGAATGAGACACACCCTGCTCTGCAGAACACCACCAGGACAAGAAGCAGCCGTGTGATTGCTTGAGAACCCTAACCCTTACTAAAGTAAAGACCCACTGCTTCAGTATCTCCTTCGTAGCTTGCCTAGTGGCGACACTGTGCTAAAGATGCTAAAGTAGCAGGGGATGCTGGAACTATTCCTGCCATCCCCTCTTTGATGGCTCAGAGGTTAAGAGCAATGACTGCTCTTCCAGAGGTCCTGAGTTCAATTCTCAACAACCACATGGTGGCTCACAACCGTCTGTAATAAGATCCCATGACTTCTTCTGGTGTGTCCCATGACTTCTTCTGGTGTGTCTGAAGAGAGCAACAGTGTATTTTATTACACATAAAATAAGTCTTTAAAAATAAAAGAAAAGGAAACCAAAAGAAGACCATAGGTTTACCAAAACCTGGAAGCAGAGAACAAGGTCGGCCCCAGAAGACAACTGAGCAGCCTAGAGATAAAAACACACAGGAATGAAGGAGTTTAAGTAAGCAGGGCTCACGTGCCATTATTGGCCAGAGATTCAAAACCACTTTGTGCCTCTCTAAAAATGCACTGTCCTCAAATGAAGCTGTCCTACAAGGTCAAAGCCACTTTTCAACATGACTGACTGAACATAAACATAAGGACAGCAGTAATAGACATGCTAAAGTGGACAATGGGAAGCCCAAGGGGCCTCAAGCCTGCAATGCCAAGAACTATAGGCAACTAAAAAATGCTTAAAAAGAGCAAGAGAAATAGTGTTCTTCAGGGGAGATCTCACCAAATGTGTTGTGCCGTCCCGAACATAAGTGAATGGAAGTATTTGTTTTCTGTTTAATTGAGATCTACTTAATACAATTATTTAAGGTGGTATATGAGGCCTTTGCTGGTGTGAGTGTGTGTGTGTGTGTGTGTGAGAGAGAGAGAGAGAGAGAGAGAGAGAGAGAGAGAGAGAGAGAAACTAAGAAACTTATTTGTAGACTGCACAAATTTAAGAGATCTGTCACACTCTGTGAGGTAACACTAGCCACAGGTAAAGGAACATACAAGTTTTGTGCAAATCACCCATCTAACGTTCCTTTATTCCCTAGGTGTTGATCTGAGGCCAGACTAGGCCAGCAGAACTCTTTCTGGTCAGACAGCAGGAAATTCCTCCACACGAATGGTGTTGGTGGTCTGCACTCTACCCTAGTCCAGGAGCCCACACAGCAAAATCTCACTAATGAATGAGCCCACCCACGCAGGAGCCACCACTCCTCCCCCCTCCTCCCACCAGAGCCAGCCCCATTCAACACCCTCACACCACCACCGACCACCTTTCTCACTGCTACCCAAGGATTCATTTGTCTCCGGACAAACTTAGTTAAAATTAAAATCACAGACGCCTCCTCAATAAAGAACCAAACCAAAGACCCTCCAGAGGGAACCCCTGGGCAGCTCCTGGGAGGTGCCACAGGAAGTCACAGCCCCTCTCGCTCCAAGCCTCAAAGACCCTCGTGGAAGAAGACTAAGGGCGTGGGGCCTGCCAAATCTTGGAGGTGGGTCCCATAGCGCTTGGGTTGTTTGTTTTTCCTTGCAAGAATGCTAATCAAAGCACAACTTTAACCTAACCAACCAACAAAATATCAGGAGCTGGCAAGTGGGGGATCCAGGGACAGGCAGCCTGGAGAGTTCCTTTTGTGGCAGACCTGTTTTTTGGAAGGAGAACCTCGACTGCTTTCTATGGAAGGTCTGGCCACCCAGGAACAGGAAGATAACCACATGATGGCAGCCCGCCCTCACCTCTACTCGAGCTTCTTTCAGCCTGGAGTCTGTTGTTCCAAGTTGGTACCAAGTCTTGGTCTCTAGAGGTAGCAGCTAGTATTCCCAACAGAATAAACATGGAGTCTCCAGACACAACTCAGCCTTACCCCTGCAGGGCCACTGCACTGATATTCCTGCTATCTTTTAGCCCCCTCTTTCACCTTTTCTCCAGACCCTGGCGGTTAGGGGGCTGAGTGAGTGGGGGCTGGGCACAGGTCCTAGAAAAGCCAGGCTTCCGTACTGGGCCCAGGGCATGAGGGGACGCTGAGGGAAGGGAGGAAGGGAAGATGGATATTAAGCGCCTTTTAGAGTACTGAACACACACATGCTATTTTCACTGTGGCTTGCCACATCCTGGGAATCTGAGGGGCGTGGGGAGTCAAGCTGGCTTCTGTCCGAAACAGCAGTGTGCATTCATGACACTCTGGGGCAGGCACAGGCTCTTTGATAATTAGGGGCTCATTAGGTCTAAACTAATGGCCCTCCCAAGCTGCTCCAAACCTTTCCAATACTTCTCTGTCTGTTTTAGGCCAAAGACATTTGTAAAGGTTCAGAGTAGTGATACTGGAAGTAGGAGAGAAAGCAAGAGACAGACTGTGGTGTGCAGCTTGCCAGGTTCCTCTGAGGGTCTGTCAGGCCTGATAGGCATATCCTTCCCTAAATATGGAAATAGCTTGGAGACATGGCCTATTTTGGAACTCTCAAGTCAAAACTGAAGGTCTTTGGAAGTCTGCAGATCCTCCAGCTTCTCCGGGACTGGTTTCTCTTCCTACCATCAGAGGGCAGCACACGCCTCTCTATCAATGGGAAACGCCAGCAGCACAGGGCAGCCACAAGAACCAGCCGCAGCTGCCAGTTAGGTGCTGGGAACTAAGAGTTCTGTGTACAAGCAGGTGTTTAATTGACACAACAATGCTACAGGGGAAGACATTGTTTCATCGCAGACTGGAGTGGACACAGGGAAATCAAGAGAACAGGCTACTGTAACCAGAGACTACCTGAGACAGAAATGGACACATTCCAGAGCGAGCGAGCCCACTGCTCACTGTCCATATGTATGCTGTCCTAAGCTAAAATCCACCTTTACTTTATTTTGGATAGATAATTGCAGGTTTGGGGGAGTGAAAGAAAAATATTTTGTAACATAGCAAAAGGGCGTGAAGTTAATATTTCAGGATCCACAGATACTGTTTCATTGAACACAGTCACATACACTTGTTTGTGGATTATCTGCAGTGCTCAGAGATCTCAAGGACCTTGCTAAGCAAAGCTAAGTGACAGTTTGTACAGTTTGCCCAATCCACAATATTTCTTATCTGACCCTTCACAGAAAAATCGAATCAAGTCTATGTATGTACTAGAGTATATACAACCTGCACAGACACATAGGGTCAGAAAACATGATGATGCAGGCCTGAGGCGGCAGCAAAGCTTCATGGGGCTTCTAGAGAAACAAGAAGAGAAAGAAGCAGATTTGGGGTGCAGAGAGAACACAAGTAAATGCAAGGGAGATAGGGAGGGTGCAGCCCAAAGTCAGGGCCAGAGCCAGGGCCTGCATGGAGAAAGAGTACAGAAAATGTCAGCTAGCCTGGTCTGGAGTCACTGCACAGGAAGGCAAAGCACAGAAGAAAGAGCCAAGGAAAACAGAAACAGCAGCCCCTCGCTTGGTGTCTGTGGCTCCAGTCAAGAATGTTTGTTACTCTTGGGGGAGCTTATTTTGTTTTTATCTGCAGGGGGAACCAGGTTACATTGACCAGGAGCCTTTTTTTTTCGCTTTGTCTACTTGGAAGTTTTGAACCATGCTGGTGGCCCACCATGCCTGGCAGGCAGACAGTCCTGGGTGCTGGTCCTGGTTTAGATACACACACACACACACACACACACACACACACACACACACACGGGGGAGGGGGAGGGGTGGAAGGAGGGGGAGAGAGGGAGAGAGAGAGAGAGAGAGAGAGAGAGGGCACAACACACAAACTCCATTTAATACACCTCTCCTGTTTATTTTATTTTTCTCACTTTCTTCCAGTGGATGGTGCTTTGCTGTGAGGAGCAAACAGACCTTCTAGAACAAATGGAGATTCCATTTTAGATAGAGAAGAAGGTCTCCAAGACAGAAAGACACAAGAGAAGAAATAAGAGAGGAGTGGAGACTGGAGCAGAGAGGAGAAGGGAGAATTCAAATTGGGAAAATCACATCTAGCCCAGAGATGTCTGGACAGAGTAAAACAGTGGGACAAAGCCCCCAAGCTATAGATGATTTATACAGTCCACACTCAGAGGCTATAACTGGGACATTTTAGCCCCCTTGCAGGAAAAGAGAGCCCTCCCCACACTCCCAGAAGTGAAACCTTTAGAACTTCCTGCTCTCCCATCTTGAGGCGTGTCCACAGAAATTGGGGACCAAAGACAGTGAACGTAAACGGAAGGGAACAGAACACCAGATCTTAGTCTTAGTTAGATGCCTATGCATGCCCACTCCTCCCCTGCTAGAAAGAAAACTCACGAGAATCAGACTCTCTTCCCCAAAACAGGGATGGTAATTCTGGGCAGGAATGGTAACTGTAGCTGAGGGAAACACGATAGGGTTGGAAGGAATAAAAAGGGACTCTCAAATGAGTTAATAAGAGTAGAGAATTAACCATGTGCATCCCATCCCTTGCTAATTGCTTGGAATTCGCCATATGGTCCAAGCCATGAAATGTGCCCCTGGAACCGATAGGCTTGAAGGGCAAGGAAAAGAGAGATTGTGCGGAACAGGAAAATGCAGCAGCGACACCTAAATTACGGTGAGTAGGCAAAAGGAATCTGTGAAAGCCAAGTGATTGGGCAGAGAGTCTCGGCTCTGTTCTGACGACAAACAGAAAGCTGAGTGCTCAGAGGGAGAACCCTGCATTGTCTTGGGAGATGGCAGGGAGCAGCATAGACATTTGCTGAAGTAGAATGTAAGAGAAACCCCTCCAGGAAAGAGGGGAACCCATAGAGCCAAACTGAGGTCCCCTGCAGAACACATGCATGCCTTTGCAGTGGGGACAGGCAGAGCTGCTGGGACTAACAAGCCACTGCCCATCTTGGCTCATCTGGGGTTCCCTATGCCCTGGTGGCATCTCCTAGGAGGGAGCAGGGGCTGGAGGAAAGAGCTGTTCACAGCAGCATCCAATACAGATGACAGGAATGAAGGAGGGAAGCTGAACTCCACCATGGGGCCAGACACAATGCATAGGAGCAGTATTCAGGGTGACAGCAGACATCGCTCCCTACTGGGGACTTTAGGGATGGCACAGAGTGTGCCAAAGAGAAAATAGGAGCTTGTGTGCTTCCCAAGTCCTTCCACTGCAGGATTCTGGAGACCCCAATGCCAACCAAGTGGCATAGCTTCCACCTCAATATAAAGGGGCATGTATGAGAGGAAGTGCAGGGGATCCCTGCAGCCCACACAGCCACATCTAATGGACCACCCTTTGTCATCTAAAATGTGTCCTTTCGTGGGATCATGCTCTAGGTTTCTGATTCTATTCGATTACATCTCAGCATCTCCCTACAAGTCAGGAATATCCTGATTTTTCACTCAGCTGGGGTCTCCCTGAGAAAGCAATGACACCCATGGGTAAAACAGTTAAGAGAGACACAGAATTCCAGAATTGTTCAGCAAGCAAAACCCATGGTCTTGGGCATTACGGCATTTCCCACAGATAACCCTGGGCTTTTCTCTTTAAGCTTTTGGCCTTGCCTATGACCTCTCCCTCCCTCTCCTTCCTTGTGAGCTGGTCTTTCTGAATGACCTTCCAACACCCTCTGCCCTTCTTCAAACAGTTGACTTTAGTGTTCCTTGTACTCTAGGACTTAATCCCCAAACATCTAATTCCTCAGCACACACACGCCCAAGGTACAGTTGTCAGCCTTAGAAAAACGGCTCCACCCGGATGATGACCCTTATTTCTCAGGAATGAGAATGGGATGCACAGCCATTCTCAAGATTTTACAGATGGAGGAACCAAGGCAATCCTCTGTGCTATGAGGCCAGGTTGTAGTGAGAGTTGAATCTCACACCGCTCCTGGGCTCTGGGTTGTGTACAGGTGTGCAGGCATTGTGACATCATAATAAAGAACTGGGATGGCACCCATGGGCCTTATGGTGTCATGATACAGCACTGTCATGATATGATGGAGTATTTAGATGCTGTAATTCCCGCTGTGGTGGCACAGTGAGGTAATGTGATGTTACACGGCTCCTGTCTCTTTCTGAAACCAGGTAATGAGGGGGTGTTGGTGGGGTCTTGAGGGGTGAGGGTATGTCCTGGGTGTTAGGAAACAGAGCAGTATGTTTATGAGTACCTGGATGAATGTAGAATCTCATGGTCCATTCATGACAAAAACCCAGGCCACTTGTGAAGGACTCGAAAAGAACTTTAAGAAAGGGTTGGGAGAGGCCAGAGGCAGAATCTGATCACAGAGGACCAAGGGAAATCTGGAGGGACCAGGGACAGGAGGCAGTGCAGTAGCAGGTCCCCAAACAAAGCACAAAAACATCAAGTGGCTGGAGGTAAGAGATCAGGGCCAAGCCAGTGGCAGCCTGGGGTGCAGACATTTTGGGAGAACAGCAGAAACCTCAAAATGAGGGAAACAAGAGAGCTAGAGAGATGACTCAGATGTTAGGAGTAGGTTAAGAGCACTTCCTGTTTATTATAGAGGAGCCAGGTTCTATTCCCAGCCCCCGGGTGAAATGAGTGCCTGTCATTCAAGCCCTAGGGATCCAACCCCTCTGGTTTCTGGGGGCAACTGCACTCACTTACTGTACTGACTGGTTTTGTGTCAACTTGACACAAGCTGGAGTTATCACAGAGAAAGGATTTTCAGGTGAGAAAATGCCTCCAAGAGGTCCAGGTATAAGGCATTTTCTCAATTAGTGATCAAGACCCGAGGGCCCCTTGTGGGTGGTACCATCTGTGGGCTGGCAGTCTTGGGTTCTATAAGAAAGCAGGCTGAGCAAGCCAGGGGAAGCAAGCCAGTAAGAAACACCCCTCCATGGCCTCTGCATCAGCTCCTGCTTCCAGACCTGCTTGAGTTCCAGTCCTGACTTCCTTTGGTGATGAACAGCAATTGGAAGTGTAAGCTGAATAAACCCTTTCCTCCCCAACTTGCATCTTGGTCATGATGTTTGTGCAGGAATAGAAACCCTGACTAAGACACTTACATATAAAGATAGGCACACTGAAAATATATTTTTTTAAAGACTGATGACCAGAAGAGGTCATCAGATCCCATTACAGATGGTTGTGAGCCACCATGTAGTTGCTGGGAATTGAACTCAGGACCTCTGGAAAAGCAGTCAGTGCTCTTAACCATTAAGTCATCTCTCTAGCCCTGAAAATATTTTTTTTAAAAAAATAATTTTAAAGAGGGAAACAAGGCCAGTATGGTGGCTCCATGGGCAGGTAAGATCACTTGCTCTGCCAGCCTGGTGACTTGAGTTTAATCCCCAGATGCTATGCAACGGCAGAAGAAGAGAGCCAATCCCACAAAGCTCTCCTCTGACCTCTATACCCACACCACGACATCCATCCTTCCACCAATGATAATTTTAAAAGTTAAAAAAGAAAGAGAAAATGAAGTTTAAAAAGCAGAAAGAGACCAGCGGGTGGATGCCTGCAAACATGGGTTGGGGGCTGGTAAACGGAAAAGCAGAGAGGAGACGAAGCCTGATTGGCTTATGTTTCCCAAACAGTGATCATGATTAGCATGTAGTGAGCTTTCCTTACCTGCCAGGCACTGTGCCAAGGTATGTATATGCTTTGACTTAGGAAATCATGGACCTGCCACCCAAACAGTCACTATGCTCAGCAGTATGAATAAGTTCACCTCATGGTTTCAGAAACAGGCTTGGAGAGAGCATATCTCCTGGGCACTTTTGTGCAGCTAGTTCTGCAATTCAAACTCAGGCTGGTAATCCCACATCTGCATGATTCCTAGCTCACATAGACAGCTAGCTTGCTAAGGGTAATAGCTTTTATCTGCCCTTAATAGCTTCAGAACCTAGTGCAGTGCCTGCCACATAAGACATGTTCTTTCAAAATGAGCTCAGAGTGGGTGCTGTTCCAGGCAGTGTGTGGATCTGTGCATGTGGAGGCCAGAGTAGGATATTGGACGTTTATTTCTATTGCCTTCTGCTTTATTGACTTGCTTTATTGACTTTACTGAGTCTCTTGCTGAACCAGAACTTCACCTTTTCCAAGAGGCTGGTTGGCCAGCAAGCTCTAAGTATATGCTTGTCCCTGCCCCCAAAGCTGGGGTTACAGGCACATGATGCAGCTATGATCAGCTTTTTTAGGGGCTTGAGGATTTGAACTCAGTTCCTTCTATTTGTGGAGCAAGCATTCTTACCCACTGAGCTGTTTCTCCAGTCTCCACAGAGTTCTGTTGAATGTCTAAATGAAATTAGACATTCAAATTAATGGCTGATTCCCTTGAGTACTAGCTGGAATCGTTTCTGGAGGATGAGATCCGGCTTTCAGCAGTTGGGAGACTATAGGTGGTAGCTATGTATTGGCAGCATTGGCTTTTCTCAAGCAGGACAAGGTAGGGCTAGATTATGACCATTGACAGTGTCTAAGGGAAGTAGGGAGTGGGTACTGCCCAAGAGAGAAGGGGGCTCATGATAGCTCAGCTGGTAAAGTGTTTTCTGCATAATAATGACCAGCTGAGTTTGACCTTCCAATACTGGGCATAAGGGCTTGGGGTGCCATGACATCACTTAGAATCCAAACAGATTCCTGGAGCTCACTGGCCAGCAAGCCCAGCCATGTGCTTTTCAGGAGAGCAAGAGATATTGTCTCAACAACAATGACAACAAAACCAAGGGGGATATGATCTGAAGAATGACACCTGGGATCAATTTCTGGCCTCCACATACATGTACACATTTGTACACATGCACAGACTGCTGCCCACACATGTGTACACATAAGAAAGTGAGCGGAGTGATGGATGTCAGAAAGCCTGGCACTGAAAGCCTGGAACTCTAAGAAGGTAAAGAGAGTTGTGGCCTATCTTAGGATTTTACTGCTGTGAACAGACACCATGACCACAGCAACTCTTATAAAGTCAACATTTAATTGGGGCTGGCTCACAGGTTCAGAGGTTCAGTCCACTATCATCGAAGTGGGAGCATGGCAGCATCCAGGCAGGCATGGTGCAGGAGAAGCTGAGAGTTCTACATAGTCCTCTGAAGGCTGCTAGAAGACTGGCTTCCAGGCAGCTAGCACAAGGGTCTTACAGCCCACACCCATAGTGACACACCTACTCCAACAGGGCCACACCTCCTAATAGCGCCACTCTCTAGGCCGAGCATATACAAACCATCACATGGCCTTTCTCTCGGACCATGTAAGACTGTGAGCATAGAGCTGACTTGGGAGTGTGGCTCTGGGCTCTCTCATAGGAGCAAGGCTGTCTCTCCAAGGAAGTCCGGCCTTCAGGGGCACAGGCCCCTGCCTTGTGAACCTAAGAACTTTTGGATTCTGTTCACCAAAACTGGATATGACAGAGGGAGAAAGAAAAGTGGGTGTGTGGCTAAGATGAACAGAGAGCATCAGAGCAGGCAGGAGTGGGGTGGCTATTGAGAAAGCAGATGTGCCTGGGCTTTCAAATGTGCAAGTGTGTGGGGGGAAGGCGTCACAAGGGCAAAGCCCATTATGGGGAAAACCAGACTGAAACAGAAGAAAAGGAACAGTGAAAATTGGAGAGGATTGAGTTTACAGGAGATCGACACTTGACATTCTGTGGAAACTGATGCTTTGGATTTGGACACAGCAGAACTATAAATGTGAATACTACGTAAATACTGTTCATAATTCAAAAAGTCTGGAAGCTTCAAATGAGATAATCTCTCTGAGGGCACTCTGACAAGTATGGAGGAAGATGTTTGCAGCTGAGATAAAAAGACACTGTAGAGTCTGAGGAAACAGAGCTCAGGAGCTGGTGGGCACGGGGGAAGAGAGAAATCCCGGTCTTCTTCTTGGCCTCTGGGCCCTGAGCCAGTGAAGTGACAATAACTGTTCTTTTCCAGGAAATTCTGAGGGCTCTGATACTTAATATTGATTGACAACTTGACTGGATTTAGAATCACCTAGGAGACAGAACTCTGGGTGTGTCTATGACGGGTTTCCACAGAGGAAGGAAGCCCCACCCTGACATGGGTGGCAGCACCCCATGAGCTAGGGCCTGGATTTAATGAAATGGATAAAGGAAAAAGGAAGTTGAACTCGCCTTGTTTCCTGACTGCAGACACACTATGAATAGTTCTTGAACCCCTGCCCCTCAATTGTGGTACCCTCAAATTGAAGAGTCAAATGAATCTTTCCTTTATTAGAAGTTGCTTTTGTCATCATTTGTCATTGCAGTCCAAAAATACCTATCATGGGCTGTGTGAGTCTCCTTGGACTTACAGCAATAAAAGATCACCAGCTGGGTGACTTAAAATTATGAGACATCTTTCATAGTTCTGGAAGACAGACCATTCAAAAATTAAATCTTTCCTTCCATCTTCCTGTTTCTGGAAAGCCTTGGCTGTGTTTGTGTGTCTCTGTGTCTGTGTCTGAGGCTGTGTCTGTGTCTGTGTGTCTGTGTCTGAGGCTG
>JADRCH010000153.1:5812758-5850600 GCA_019843965.1 Rhynchomys soricoides | reverse complement strand
GGCTGAGGCTGAGGCTGAGGCTGAGGCTGAGGCTGAGGCTGTGTCTGAGGCTGTGGCTGAGGCTGAGGCTGAGGCTGAGGCTGAGATTGTATCTGTGTCTGTGGCCAAGGCTTCATGGCTCTACTCTCCACTTCTATCTTCACGTGGCCATCCATCCCACATCTTTCTCTCCTGTCATCTTTTTTACGAGGACAGAACTCATTGGGCTTAGGGGCCACACGAAGTGCAGGATGATCTCATCTTGAGATCCTGAGCTAATCTCATGTACAGAAACCTCATTTCCAAATTTGGTCGTGTTCTGAGGTCCAGATAGACAGGTGGATGTGGACATGACTTTTGAGGGGAGGGGCCGTTATTCAACTGACTCCAGCATCCCAACCATAAGGAAGTGAGATCACATGCTTAAAATATTTTCCACTTACTGTTATTGTCCCCCAAAGATCTCTCTCTTTACAGGGCTTCTAATGTCCCTCTAGTAGCTAACACTGTCCAAGGAATACAATCAAAGCCACACAGACTGGCATTGCAGGCTCCGGCTTCTTCCCTTGACCTCTGGCCTTAGCTGTTCCCCATCTTTCCAGCTTCCTATACACTGTGACCTTAGCTCTAGTTGAACTTCTAGAAACTTTCTCAGAGGATGAGCTCCTACTTCAGACACCTTCATAGGAGTTGCTTCTCCTTTTGCTGGCCTGCTAACCAGTTCCTTCCATTCCTTGACACATTCCCAGACTGTGCCTCCTGTCCTCTAATTTGCTGAGTGTGGCTTGGATCCCTCCCTCCTGCACCATTCAGCATGGGAGACTATGGGCACAGTGACCTGATGCCTCACACTCTTGACTTTCTGCCATGGTGGACCGGTTCGCCAACTGTGAGCCAGTAAATCCTTCCTTGTCTTCACCACCTTCCTCCCACCCTGAACTCTGTCAAGGATCCCTCTGAACCTCCAGACTTATTATTCTACACTTAGTACAAATGGAATCTCACCAGCACAGGCACAGTCCTTTCCTACTAAGCGCGCGCTCTCTCTCTCTCTCTCAAAACCACCTCTGCTCTAAACTCCAAGAATACCTGGTATCTTCCTGTGGTCCACTGTGGACTATCAACTGGTCCATTCATGAAGATTCATGAGGCATTCCCTCTGTTTGATTTGGTCCCAGAGCCCAGGGATCTAGCCCATCCGCTCTCTCAATGGTCAAGGGAACACTCTGCTTCCCTTTGGGATATCACGGCAACTCTTCAGGTCCCATATGCTCCCCTTCAGATACCTCAGCAAACCTTTAACAGAAGATGCTGCACGAGGGATTGAAATATCTGTGAGCTTAAATGCAGGGTGCTCAGACCACATCATAGGAGAAGCAGATCCTAGGGCTGCAGCTAATGCCAGGGAGGAAGGGCCATGAAGAAGAGGGAGCCAGGCTTTCAGAAGTCCTTCCCTAACTCCCCATTCTCATGGCAGATGGTACAGAAAATTAGGTCTGTAGCATTTACCAAATCTTTGCCCTCCTTGTGCTTCTGCGCCCTCCTTTCCGAGTAAGGAGGATGAGAGGAGGTGAGAAAATAACAAGCAGCATCTGTTCCAGAAGCTTCTCTGGCCTGATGCTCTGAAATGGCCATGGGCAAACCAGAGATGCACTGCTTGGCATGAGATGGACCCCGCCCCAGCATCCCTAGAAGGGTCACTCACCAGCATTGTTCTGCTGCTTGGTGTTTTTGATGTAGGCTGAGAACTTGGAGAAAATGTCGATGCCTGCAGTGTTAGATTCCCGATGTTTTGCAGCCAGTTTGGGGTACCTGGAAGGGAAGCCACAGTGTTCTATGAAGCTAGAAGAACAGGACTCTTCAGTGGCGATCCTGTCTGCATCATGAGGAACAATATTCCCTTTTCTGGCTGGAGCTACCATCTTTTGAGATTTAACAGTCATCCCACAGGGAGGGTGGGCATGCAACCTTCAATTATAACCAAGGAAATCAGAAGCCAGTGAGGTGCTGAGACTTAACCAGAGTGATTCGGTCTGTTGGGTAAGGAATCAAGGTGGCACCCATAGATCTCTTCCTGGAATGGCACAGGAGACACGGCAACACAGAGCGGGCCTCTGTGGCAAGTGAGGTTTCTGATATGTCCCTTTATGAAAATGCCTGTCTACCCACCACCGCAATCCTAACTGCCCAGAGCTAGTGGATGCCTGGGTCCTCAGCACCAAGATCCTAAATCATTTCTCCAAAGGAAGAGTGTTCCCTGTGTGCTTCTAAAATGTCTCTCTGATGCTTATTTCAAGATTAGAGTAACTTAACCTGGCTCCACCCACAGGTCATGTGTTTTTTATCTCCTGGATTTCCAGCTGTGGAGGGAGATTTACAATGATCCCACTCCCATCCCTTGCACTGTTTCTCATTTTGAAGTGAAAAAATCATGCAAGTGGTGGGCCAGGCTTAGGGTCCTTGGTGTTGAAACTGAATGAGGAGTAAGCTCACATGTGTGAGAACCCTTGGGCTTACCTGGCACTGTCATCACATGAGGAATGCTATAATTGTTAATTTAATCAAAGAATTCTTAATATTAATTTAGTAAAAGAATTCTTTTCACAAGATCATTATGTGCATGGCCAGGCAGATGTGCGTATATATGGGGCAGATGGTCAATTTATCATTATTAACAATAAGTGTGGGGCTTTGTGATCTGGAGGGGATAATTTTACTGTATGCATCTGGGTTGTTTTGTCTATTCATCAAGATTCTTTTCTTCAGATTTTATGTTTTTAAAAATCATGTGCTGTAGAGTTTGGGAGATAGTCCAGCCAGTAGACACAGCAAGGAAAGGCTTGATTCTGACTCCCAGAATCTATGTCAGAAGAAGAGGATGATAGCATGCTTGTAATCCCAGGGCTGGAGCAGTGAGACAGGGGAATCTCTGGGGTCCAAGCGCCAGTGGGAGTAGATTAATTTGTGAATTTTAGGCTGGGGAAACATCCAGGCTTGAAAGACAAGAGAGGAGGTGACACCTGAGGAATGTCACTCAGGTTGACCTTGGCCTCCTTGCACATACGCCTTCATGCGCTCATACCTGCATATGTGCACATACCTGCATGTGCGCACGCGCACGCACACACACAAATCACTTGTCATTATTCTTTCATTTCTTTCTTCTTCTTCAACAATCTCATTAGCTAGGACTGTCCCACTCTTGGAGCCATGGCAGGCTATTTGTTTTATTTCATGTTTGATTGATTGATTGATTGATTGAGTTTGCCATGACAGGTTTAATGTCAGAGACACTGCCCTGAGAAAAGTCCTCAGGATTATATTGGTGCCCTCTCTCTACCACAGCCACTAGGCAGAGGAACTATTTCTCGCATTTTATAGCAAAGGATGTTGGAGGCCCAAGGTAAACAATTATTTAAGGATCTAAGTGTGGGACCAATAAGAAGGTGGCTTTGAGATTGTGAAGCAGTGACTGTCCTACTTGGTGCTCTCATGATGGGAAAAGTACCTTGCACTGAGTGGCCACTGTGTTCTAGACATGGTCCTGAGACTCATAAGTAACTGTGTCTAATGTGTGAATAAGAGAAGGCTTGATCTGGGAAGTTCCTGTCTCTGCTTCTTAAGTCCTGGCATTACAGGTGGCTTCCTGGCTTTTAAGTGGGCTCTGATGCTCTGAGCTTTGAACTCACACTTGTGTGAGTGCCTCTCCTTCTCTGTAATCCCTTCATCCTCACTTCACCAGCCACTCAGCAAGAGGCAGGTTAACTCACGGTTCTGACTATTCTGACCCTTAACTGTGCACCTAGCTGTTGTGGCTATGCTTTTTGAGAATCAGAGCCTTGACATCTGGCTTATTCATGAGAGGCCATCTCTCCTAATTTGTGGTTTACGGCCTAAGGTCACTTGTTGTACTTAGAATTATATACCAGACAGCCACAGAACTGGAGGAAATTGTTTCTCACTATTTATCATTTAATGAGTCTTCTCTTTGTAAAGCATTGGGCTATGCGGTAGTGTCTTCTACACTAGTCCTGCAACACTAAGGTCATCCCTTTAGAGATCTGGGTGCATGTGGCCATTTCTTCCAAACCAAAAACCATTCCTTCCTGGAGTGGGGAGGAAATCTAAGATTCCAGAAGCTTGGGAGGTTACAGGTCCATAAAGCTCGTCCCTAAGGTTACCAGGAAAGAGTAAGCTCCTCAGTGGAACTGGCTTCAAGTTGTGCAGAAACGCCAGGATGCAGTGGTCACCCAGGAGTGGTTTCAGAAGTAGTAACCATGCTGGCATTGACCTTCGAGTTGCCCATCTCCACATAAATAATTCCAGTAATCTCATTGGTTTACCAAGCTCGACCTGGGTAGAATCATTTCCCTGGCCTGTTGTGGTGCCTACCTGGGCTGAACAAATATTTGTGCATGATGCCTCACAAAATATCACAGAAATTAAAGAAGCATTTTTTGGACTGTTTTGTTTTAAATTTGCCTAGAGCAGCAACTGTGCACACTGACTGGATATCCATGGGCTTCTGCACATTTCCCAGCCAGCCACTCTGCAGTCATGTGACTAGATTCTAGCCAATGGAACTGGGTGTGCGTATGAATGTGCATGTGTGTGTGTGTGTGTGTGTGTGTGTGTGTGATGTGACTCCTCTTGGCTCTGGCCCTTGAAAGCACCATGTGTGCCTCTTTTGTCCTCTGCCGAAGACACCTTGCAGGTGCTCTATGCACAGCTACAAGGTGGAAGAGCACCACAGTATCCACTGAGACTCTGCTTAAGTGGCATATGCCCTTGCCGTGTCAGGCCACAGTACCACATGTTACTATAGGAGAGCACCACCTGGCAGCAGAGACCTGAAGCCAATACATGAACTCTAGAACCCAAGTTCAACCATCACGTGGAGACTTCTGAAACTGTCTCCACTGTCAGAGGGACAGGAGAACATAATTCTGCTCTACTGCTGTAAGAGATCTGTATACACCATTTAAGTATAAAACACTGTATTCTCCGTGCTTGGATTCTTAGCCTTGGAGTACAGCTGCCACCTGACTGAGGCCACGGCATACCATGTAACCAGCTGGTTTTCCATTGGCCCCCAGGATTCCATTTTTCTTCCTTCTATTGTTTGTGTGCATGTGGTATGCTTACGTGCATGCAGTTTTGCATGCCCCACGTGTGGAGGTATGTGTGTACATACGGGAGCTCCGAGGTTGATGTTTGGAATTGTCCTCCATCAGACTGCACCTCCCTTTCATTTGCTGAGCCAGCTTCTCCCAGTCAGACCCAATGCTCCCCAGTATAGCTAGTCAACCTGGCCAGCTTGCTCTGGGGGATCCCCTATTTCTGCCTTCAAATGGCGAAATTATAGGCAGGTTAGCATGCCACTAGGCAGTTAAATGGGTTTATAAACCCTGATCTAAATGCTTGCATGGCAAACATTAAATGCTGAGCCATGTCACCAGCCCCCGACCTCCTGAATTCTTATCCTAACTTCTATGAACTCAGATTATTTTATAACAATCAGCTCTATGCAAAGTCCTCTGTGAAACTCACGCAGTCCCAAATTTGGGGCTGAAAGGGATCTTGGAGAACACTGGTTGGTACCCCTTCATTTTCAAGAAGATCAAACAAGAAGGGAGAGAGCCTGGTCTAAAGTCACACAGGATGTATAGTTGGTTTTGAGGTGGTCATGCTTCTATGTTCTAAATCCTAGCAACTCCGGTTATGGGATGGAGACCACGGGCAAGGGCCAGACATGTCCCAATAAATAACTCTGCACGAGCTTCTATACTCCCTTCCTAGCACTAACGGGGCCAGTCCTCAGAAAGGAGGGTTGTTAGGCTCATGTAGAAGCTACTTAAGCTTTCCTGGACTCTTCATCTTGACACCAAATGCTCTCTGGAATCAAATGTAATTGTTTTAAGGTGCTGGAGCATTTGTATGTCATTTCTTCTCCTTTAAAACACAGAGCTAAGAGAGAAAAATCTTGGCTCTCTGGAAATTTTTACAAACAGCGGCATGATAAGAAACACATGGCCTCAAAGCATCAGGAAACTGGGAGTTTTGCTGCCCCCTGGAGAAGCATAAGGTCACTACTCCATGAGCCTCTGGATGCAAGTCTCCCCACCTTCCAGCCTGAGTCAATGGGAGGATTGGCTAAGCTGGTGGCTTGGGACTAGCAGGATTCTGAGCCTGGACTGAGGCACTGGCTTGGTGCTATTTACTGGCCAGTAACTGGAGCATCTGCCCTGTGCCCCTCTTAGATACACAGAGGCATCTGAGGACACTTTCTGTGAGCAGCATCCTAAGCAGTTGATGATCGCCTTATTTTAGAAGACTTCTAAAGTCGTTCACTTAATGAGCTTGAGGATCTGCTACCTAAATGGTCAGGTCACTAGCCTGGCAGGAATGGTCTCCATCACACCTCCTATACTTAATTGAAGTCCAGAAGAGACCTAGGCCGGAAGTAGTGTGTTCATCACCAATAGCATGATGGAGCAGGGTGGAACATCTAGAGTGGCCCTGTCCAACACCGCTAGATTTTGCTCAAACCATGGGAACTTAGAGCTTGGTTAAAAAGACAATAGATCTGATAATGACCTTATTCAAGAAGAATGTTCACAAACTGTGAAATCTAAAATCCCAGGCTCTTTATGTCCCTTTCGTCTCATTGGGGACACAGACTGAGATGATGAAAGGTAGGGGTCTTGGCTAACCTGAGTGTCAAGAACTAGGATAGGAAACAGTCTGGGGTGGGGGGTGTTCTTTCACAGAGGAGGCTTGAAGCAAGAGCAGAGATGAGAAGGTTGAAGATTACACATGTGTCCCCTGGCAGAGCGAATAGTGTATCCCATCTATCAGCTTGGCAGAAGACCATGCAGACAGCCCTACCTCTCATTTGTGTTGCTTTCCTGTCCTCCTTGCCAGACTGGGTAGAAGTAGACATTTCCAGAAGGGAGGATTTGTTCCAAAGAGACAATGTTAACTTAACCAGGCAAGGTCTGGACTCTGCCTAACTTAGCGAAAACAGGTTTTTGTGTGGGATTTGCAACTAGTATGAGCAACAAATGAGGTTCAGTCCCAGGAGAGCAAGAAGGAGTGAGAAGTCAGCTCCTTCGGGACACATCCATTGAAGGAGCTGGCTGATGTTCTTTTCGAAGACAAACATGGCTTCAGGCTGCAGCCTGTTGGGCAATGTGTGTGGCTCACTGTTGATTGAACATATTCCCTTAGTGAAAGTCTATGCCCAGCAGCTTCCAATGGGCTGCAGGCTGCTTCCCCCTTAGCATGGAAATGACCTGTCCTAACATGATGGCAAAGAATGTTCTTAAGGGAGTGTGTGTCCTTGCTTGGCGCTTCATCAGGGCAGTGGAGACTAATTATCGTCTAACAGTAAGGCATCATTGGTTGCCATGGGCTATCCCATTGTGCCAGGCTATCAAATAAGGATAAGAACAGCTCCTTCTCCCAGGTGCCATAGCTGGTGAGAGGGTGATGTGCCTCTCAGAGCTCAGTACTTGACACAACCTGGGAGCTACATTTTCTGCTGACCAGTAACTAAAACTTTGCGATAAACACAGGAAGATGATCAGTACTCCAACTCTGTTTCCCTTACCTCTCTCCTCACTCCACTCTCTTGGCTGAGCCCCTCCTTCCATCTTGTCTAAACTGCCCCCTAGTAGCTCCTCCTATCCGATTCTGAACTGATAGTCTGTTTGGTATTGATGTTTTCTTTTAGACAAGATCTCATGTATCCTAAGCTAGACAAAAATCTCATGTATCCCAGGCTAGATTTGAATTTCCTATGCTCTAAAGAGGAACTTCAAATCTCCCTGACTCTACCTCCCAAGTTCTGAGAATGCAGGCATGCACCAAAACACTTGGTTTACCTGTTGCTGAGGAGGGAACTCGGGGCTTCTCCCGTGACAGAGAAGCACCTGCCAACGGAGCTACATCCCCAGCCCTTTACACGGCTTCCTTTACCCAGCAACCAGGGAAAGTCTTACAGCTGACTCTCTAGGTTGTTTGCTGAAGATCCTTCCTTGATTACCTTGCAGCACAGAGCTCATGCTTGACTCTGTCAGCAATACCAGGCTTCCAGTTTAACAACGAGGTATGATTGTTTTAATCTTTGACTACTGTAATCTGTAATGAATGAGCCCAGAGACAGTGATCCCAGAGATTATGTCTCTTACTTCCTCTGGTTGTATCAGTAGTAGCTAATCTGCTCCCATGAGAACTTCCGGCTCCTGTACCTGCCAGTCCCAGTCCATATTTGTATGTTTATCTGTGACTTGCTCAGATTTATGGCTCCTGGGGTGGTCTCAGACACTAGCTGTCCCTTTCCTGGTTTGTCATCGTTACATCAACCTTTTATTCCTCCACTGAAGATGAAGGAGCTTGCACCATCTTGAGTGTTTCCAGGTATGGTGAATTAAGAGTCAGGAGAACAAGGCTGGTGTGCGTGGGGGGGGGGGGGGGGAGGGGGAGGGGGAGGGAGAGAGCGAGGGGGAGGGAGGGAGGGGGGGGGAGGGGAAGAGGAGGGGGAGAGAGATCTTCCCAGGGCCCCTAAAGTCACTCTGTAGTGACTAGCAATACCTATGGTCATTTGGCATTAGTGCGCCCACTTTGAGATCGGGGTTCCATTTTGCTAAAAATAGAGGTTCCTGCTTCAAAATGAAGCAGCCCCATTGGAAATCTGCCTTCCCACAGGCAAAACTCTCTCCCTTTCATAGGTGTGCAAAGAATCAGCTCATTACTTCTCAGGGGTTAGGGTCTCCTCCAGGAACTCTTCAATCTTGTTGACATCTGTCTTCACATCCCCATTGAAGGTCAGGAAGGGCGGGTGCGTGCCAGGAGCCAGGTTATGTAGATCAGCTGGCTTTCTGTGGAGAGAGTGAGATTCCAGTGATGGTGTGGACCAGGGCCCCTTCTGTTCTGACCAGCCTAAGACTTGTAACTCTGGTTTGGAGTTAATAAACATTCCTGTAACAAAACCAGATTTGTAGTACTAGGTGGAAGACAGTAGAAGCTGGAGAGAGCTTTGTGAGCCTGTGATGTGAAACAGAAAACTCATCCAGGGGAGGAAAATGGCAGGGACCTCACAAGATGAAGCTGAACACAACTGAAAAGTCACAGTGACTACCTAAACTAGCTCTCAGCTTTAACCGCACAGGGCTGTGCTTCTGAACACCCCCTCAGTAATTATTTCAACAAAACACACTATTTCAGGCGTGACAAATCAACACAGTGGGGCTGGAGAAATGGCTCGGCTGTTAAGGACAATTGTTACTTTTCCAGAGGACCTGAGTTCAGTTCCTAACGCTCACATCAGGAAGAACACAAGTGCTGGTAATTCCAGCTCCAGGGATCTCATACCCCTTTTTGGCCTTCACAGACAAAAAAGTAATTAACACACTGGATCCTACTTTTACCTTAAAAAATATGTTTGAATACAAAAATATGTGTTGGAGACTTGTTCATGTATGTATGTGTATGTATATGTGTATACACATACATACATATATATATAATTTGTTCCTAAATGGCCCCTGGCATGGAGGATCCACGAGAAAGGAAAACAGTAGTGAAAAAGAAGACTGTTAAGTGAAGTCAGTGTGTTCAAGGAGTGTGATTGCTCTGTTTAACCATAAGCCCTAGTGAACTCATGCAGTTAGGTCCAAGAGGCCTACTTTCAGTATTACAGATCAGGAAACATTGGGGAGGATGTGGCCAAGGCCTCTATGTCAAGAATTGTGAGCTGGGCTTTGTGGTCCATCCATTCCTGATATCCCAGCACTTGGAAGGCTGGAGCAGGGGGGTTGCTACCATTGTGACACCAGCTTGGGCTACAAACTGGAACACTGTCTCAAAAATGAATCAATCAGACAAAGAGTTCCTAACACCCACATTCAGTTTCCAAAACCTACATGGCAGCTAATGGCTCAGAACTATAATTCCAGTTCCAGGAGGACCAATGCCCTCTTCTGGCCTCTTCAGGTACTGCACACACATGGTGACCAGACACATGCAGGCAAAACAACCATACACGAATGATAAAAGTTTAAGTTAAAAATGGAGTAACTTTAGCTGTGAAATTAGAAATTAGAAGTCTGTATTGATAAAAACTCCAACCCAATTATGAAAGTTTGTGCTTTCCACTGAATGTCGGGGACCAGGAGACAGCTATCCCACTGGTAACCAGTTAATAATTCACTATACTTCATCTTTTACTGATTTTAATCTTAATTTGAGTACAAAATTTTTTAAAATATATAACTATTATTATTTTAGTTTTACTAAAAATTGGTTGTTTTGTGAATGAGTTTTAAAATTACATTCAATATATGCAAACTGAAGATCTCCCAAGTTAGAAATGCAATCCTTTACAACAAAGTTTTGAGGGTATTTAAAGGTTAGTTCCAAGGAATCACAACTTCACTTATCTAACAGGACCTGGGTAAATGCAGCATGTGTTTAGGAAAGGGGTTTCCTTTTGTCTCAGGTTTTCCTGGGACCAGTAAAACTTTATAGACGAAGGGTACTTAGCCAAACTCAGTCCTTCTGAAGAGAGACCACAAGTCCATTTTTCCCAACTAGACAGGTGAGCTAAGGCAGGAAGATCTCAAGTTCAAGGCTAGCCTGGACTCTAGAGAAAACTCAGGCTTAGTCTGGGAGATTTAGCAAAGTCTATATCAAAACAGAAGTACAAAGAGAGAGCCAGGGATATAGTAAGCACTTGCCTAGTACACGTGAAGCCCTGGGCTCATCTCCCACCCCATACCAAACATAAAGAAGAAAGATCTTGGTATGTTACCCGAAGTCATTCTCAAATCTAAGATAACCCAGTGTCAGAAACCTCACTACCTTTGCTGCACACACTGAGGATCCAGAGAGGCAGGACATCAGGAACAGGGAGATGAGGAGGTTTCCCCATGATCCAGAGAGGCAGGGGAAGATGTTAGGAAAGACTGCAGCAATGTGGAGCATGCATCCAATGAATGAACAAGTAATCAACCGAACTTTCTAGACTCAGCCCTCAGCAGTGCCTGGTGTGGTCCCTGTTGGTGTTGGATACTTGGTATATTGACTGCCACTGGAGAGGTCCGTCCCAGGACAGGACATTGCATCTGTTAGTACCAATGATGTGGTGTGCTTCTGAAATTCCTCCTGCCAGGTGGTCAAACTCAACAGCAAGGATCGATGAGGGAGGGGAAGGAGGCTTGGCAACAGGAAGTGGAGACTCAGGAAGGAGGCGCTCAGGGCAGGAGTCTCTGGGCAGCAAGGGGAGTTTTCATTCTCTAAGTTTGCAACATTCTTTGTGGCCATTGGAGCAGAAAATATGAGACTGGGAAACTATAAAATGGCAACAAGAGGGGCAGAGGCTTCTGTGAGGAGACAAATTCCTGGTCTAATCAGTCAGGGAGGGGACGAGAAGAATTTCAATGATGGTACGGCTCCCAAGTCACTCCCAACAGGCTGCTCTCCAGCCTCATTCTGTGATACTCTGGAACTCAGACAACTGAGACTGCAAGTATTTTTAAAATCTAATTTACTTAGTGCCTTTGTTGACTCTGTGTGTGTCCCTCCCCTCACATAAAGAGAGGACATTCTTTGCCGGCTCCTCCAGTTTTGTAACTGACACTAGCCAGGAAGGAAGTCCTCACTGATTTTATTTTGGAACAGTTACTGTGGCTTAAAGACACAGCGGTCTGTTGACAGGGCGGTGGTGTGGTTTCGGTTTCTTGGGTACTGGGGGTACTTTGGCTGCTGGGTTCTGATACCTTGGGGACATGCCACTTCTGGCTCCTGAAGCTTAGCTGGGCATTGTCAAAAGCATGCTGGCCAGTTCCACTGCTTCCTCTCTGTGTCAACCCCCAACCCAGAACTTGGATTGAAATTACAGAATTCCATATCTCCAGATTTGATTTGTGAATTATTTCATGTGCCTCATCCTTTCTTTAGCTCCCTGATTGACAGCTCTGTGAGGGCTGCTGGGTTTCAAGTACATGGAGCAATTCAAGTAGAATCCTAACCACAAATCCATGCCCCACTTCCTTAAGCCCCTAACAGCACTCCCATGGGTTAAAAACACACCACTTTTTAATTATCATGGGACAGATGAAGAAACTGAGACTCAGAAAAGTTCCAAGTCACTCAGCCGATCAATGGCAGTGCTGGAATAAGAGATCAGTTTTCTTAGGAATTAGGATTTATGTGTGTGGGGATAGTGCTGTAAATTAGGGTGATGCTACTCACCAAAGCAGCCTTAGAGGGGTGTCAGCAGGACTGGGTCTGAGAATGTGTGACAGATACAGAAGCATCCATAAGATGCTGGAGGGACTCCCTTCCCCTGCCTGAGCTCCAGCTGGGAACTCTAGTGAGCTCCTACAGAGAGAATCTAAAGGGCTCTGTCAAAGGAAATTCCTCACCCAGGCTCTGAAATCCTGCTCTTTTTAGTTGTTACAGACACTGGTTGCATGGCAGATACATCCTCCCTTATTGTGCTAAGACCAATGCCAGGCACTAGGCTCTTAGCAGCAGTCCCTCCTATTTCCAGCTGGTAAGGGACCTCAGTGGGTCTGTCTCAGCTTCCTTGAATAGTATGGAGTGCCAGGTAAAACGCTAAATAACGACTATACCTAGAGAAGCCCAGATCACAGCTAGGTGAGTTTAAAGGAAAGCCACTCCCAAGAGTGATGGGGTCAAGGCCTTACTAAGAAGTTGGGGCAGAAGCTGAGCCTGGAGGCAGGGTATTCTGAAGTTCTGAAGAATGAGGAGGAGAAGCTGCCTATGTAGGAGAAGCCTCTTACCAAGAGCTGCTGGGAACAAGAGCAGCCCCAAGGGCAGATAGGACACAGGGAGAAGCATTAGGAGAACTAACAGAGCACAGACAGCTTTGGAAGCCTTTCCACAGTGAGCTGAGGGTCGTGGTAAAGCTTTGCTGGGCACTGTTAGCCCCAGAGGAGTAAGACACCTGGTACGCCTCTACTTCTACTCAGAGGACCCAGACTACAGCTCAGGGACAGGGCACTTGAATAGCATGCAGGGGGCTCCAAGTTAGAGCCTTAGCACAATAGATAAATATGAATAAAATTGAACTCAAGAGCTCAGATGAATAGATGTAATAAAGCTATTTTTTCCCCTCTTAAGACCTACACATGCAGTCTGCTGGTCAGAACCAGGGGTTTTGAAATCATCAGAAAAGGTCGGGATTCTAATTCCCTGAAAATTCAACTGTCACTCCTGAAGCCCCACCAGGGTCCCGCAAACCTAATGTCTGTGCTACTGTGATAAATGTCATGGTTTTATATGCCTGTGCCCATCTTTGAGACAGACACTTGATGTGTGCCTTCTCTTTTCTTTTCTTTTTGCTAATCAAGTCATGTCAACCAGGGTAGTGGAGCACAGCCCTGAGGGAGGTTCTGCGTTTTGTTTGTTCATTTATTTGTTTGTTTCCAGCCTCCTTTGTGAGCTGGGTTGGGCCCTGGGAACAGTTCTGGGCAATGAGATGAAATCCATCAGAGGTTTCCCGGAGCACCAGGATGGCACTGGATTTCTCTCATTCCACCTGACTCTTCCTTGTGCTCGGAATGCCCTCATGAACACAGGCTCCTTTACCTTTTCAGATCCACGGTGGTGACATTGAACACGACTCCTTTCAGCCAGAGGATCATGAAGAGACGCTGAGAGAAAGGACAGTTGCCAATGCTTTCCCCATCTATCCCAGCCTGGAAAAGAAAGACAGAAGCCTGGGTCTTGGGGCACAGGTTCACAGAAAAGAACATGGATGGTAAAGAGCAAACTCTGGGCTTAGGGCCACATCCCAGTTAACTTAGAGACCCATTGTATCCTTCTATGTTTCCCTAACATTTGGGCAGAACAATGCCTTGTACCTTGTGTGGTCTTCATAAATAATGAGGTGAAGTTTCCAACATGAAATGTTCTAGAACCATACTATCTGAAACCACAGACCTTCCAGGCCTTTTGAGACTACTGGCTCTCTAAATAAAGCAGGACTTAAAGATTCAGTTCCTAGCTCTGTAAGTGACAAGCAGCAAGAACTCTGGGACTCTGGTCACACTTGCTCCATAAGGCTGTCTCAGGACAGAACCTTGGGCTGTGATTCCACCTCCAGTAGCCAGGATAACCATCAAAGGCAGCACCTTAATCAGTATGGCACTTAGTATATTGATAGCTGTTGGTGTCAATATATTGCTTATTGGTGAAGACATCCTTTTTATTCATGAAACACATATTAACGATTAGTGGTGTGTTGGGGCACTGGGAAAAACTGCCCCAAAGAAGAGTTTTAGTAAAAGGCAAGCACGCACGTGTGTGTGTGTATGTGTGTGTGTGTGTGTGTGTGTGTGTGTATGTGTGTGTGTAAGTGTTTGTGGAGGTCAGAAAAGTGCATCAGATCCTCGGTGCATGAGTTACAGACAGTTGTAAGCTGCCCAGTGTGGGTGTTAGGAACTAAACTCAGTCCTTTGGAGAGCATCTTAATTACTGAGCAAACTCTCTAATGCCCAATGAAGTTGGTTTTTATTTTTTTATTTGCAGGAATTTTATTTATTCATCTATTTTTATTTGATTTATGTGTATGTGTGTGCCTGGGTAGATGTGACTATGTGAGTGTTTGAACCTATATATGTATGTAAGTATCCGTGGAGGTCAGAAGAAGGCATCAGATCCACTGGAGCTGGAGTTATAGGTGGTTGTGAGCTGTCGGACTTGGGTGTTGGGCTTTGAACTTGGGTCCTCTGGAAAAACTACAGGTACTTTTAACCACTGAGTCAATTGTCTCGGCCCCAAAGAAGATTTTAAATTAATTAATTAATTACACTCCAACTCTCAGCTTCCCCTCTCTCCTTTCCTGCCAGTCCTCCCCCACCTACTTCCTTGCCCCTCCCCCACTCCTCTGTTTCTCTTCAGAAAAGGGTGGAGGTTTAAATTCATTCTCTCTGAGAGTGTGGGACCTTCAGCAGGTTGGGTCAGGGGGTCTACAGGACTGTCTATTACAATAACAACAGCAGTGAGTGCTGGCATTTCTCTTATCTGCCTGTATAATGGTTCTTCTCAACACAGCAACAATCTGAGGGATAAGTTCCCTCTACGAGCAACGAGCTGTATAGAGAATATATTCCAAGCAAGCTTAAGAACCAACAAAAGAGACTAGAAAAGTGGTGCCTGTGATTTATTTCCACCCAGTAGTTTCTTCCCCCTTCCCTATCATGGTAATTTGAAGAAGCAATATCCTAGCCTCTCTAGTCTCGGATGCTGGCTTCTCTGGAGGCCTTGAGGTCACCTAGTAGCTGGTATATGGGACTCCACAGGCAGCAGAGATCACTATGCTTTCTCCCAAAGCTGGAAACCATGCAAACAGCATCCAAGAACAGGGGTACTCTGTTCTTTGTCCTTTATCCTTGTCATGCAGTATGTATGTGTGTGAGCACTCATGCGAGCATGTCTGCACACACGTGTGTGTGTGCGTGTGTGTGTGTGTGTGTGTGTGTGTGTGTGTGTTGCATGCTTTGCATGTCTGGGGTGCATACATGTACATGCATATGGAGATCCAAGGTTGATGTCTGTTGGGAACTCAACAATATGGCTACACATCTTTTTCCAGCCCTTGTCTTGGCCTTCCAGAGCTGTAATCAGGTGAGCCACTATTCCCTCCCACCCACTTGGCAGGTTTCTAAGTCCTGTGGATCACAACTTCAGTCCTCACCCTCGCATGGCAAGCATTTAAAGGTGAACCACTTCCCCAGCTCAAGACTTTTCTTTTATTTCCCCGAGGTCTGCTTAGCTGTGGTGCCCAAGTGGTAGGCATGGGTGAGTCCTCTAATGATTAGAGCATGATCCACTATTCCTGGCTGATTTCTAGCCTTGCAGAGATACAAAACCCAGCAGAGATGCATGCTCATCACAGAAAACTACAGCCTTTGACAGCTATGGTTGGGAGTCGAGGCTAGGGAACTATGCTTCTTTGCCTTCTTCTTTTAACTACACAGACTGCCACCATCACTATGCAGGTTCTACTTTCCCCTAGCTGGAAACAGACTCATCCTCAGGACCCAAGACAGCCTGGGCCTCCACCACCAGGAAGGGTCACCTAGCCACAGCATTAAAGGTCCTCACAACACGTTCAGGGAGAAGGCTACCCACTTCATCACAGCCTGGTGCAAATGAGTTTATCTTGTCAGGTATAGGGGTTTTGTCTGGTGCTGCTATGTAGTTAAATGCTAAACACTGACACCCCTTCCCCAAGATCTGTTTGCCCTTACAAAGAGATCCTCGTGTACACCAAATGATGCTAAGTAAACCTTGCCCCCAAGTTATCCTTGAAACTATAGGCATGTTCCAAAGAACATGCCTATAGTTTGTTGCTGTCTAGAGAAAAATGCTGCAGCTAAACACTTTTAAAAGGAGTCCAGAAGCCAAACATGGGAAGAGCCTGGAACCCAGGAAGATAGATGGGTAAAGTTGAAATCTCAAGTAGGGACAGATTGTTGGCTATTTATCAATGAGATTCAGTAAAACTCTTTTGTGTTTTCTCAATATCTTGGAACTTCTGTCATAAATATTTAAGGGTCCTTCATGCTGTTCATTAGACCTGATTATATGTGTCAGTACTTGGATCAGGATAGCTCACACTGGAGCTCTTCTACCTCAGAAAAACATCAAAGCACAGGAAACAAAAAAGTGATAAAGATCTACATGTCCAAGCTGCTAGACCTCCTTGTTGTGTGGGCTGAATTTGAATTTGAAGTCTCCTCACTTGAGCTTCCTGTGTCCACGAGGGTCCTAACAGAGAAAGCTTGCTTTCCTCTTAATCAGAGCATGGTCAGAAGTTTCACTATTGTCTCTTGACATACATTTCGTTCTGTTATTACAAAATTCTATTGAAATTAGTTCCGGATTTCTTCATGAATCTATTTCCCGTATTCCCATGAACTGAATCTCTAATTCCAAGAATTTACATACCAAATAAAGACATCTTGACAACACAACGGTTTCTTCTGCTATGTTTGGCCTTTGAGCTCCTCGCATAGTTGAGATCCTTTGGTTATTGCCATCTTTCTGTTTGTTCTGCTTGCTCCTGATGTTGACTTTGAATAATGAATCGTAACAGTCTTCACAAACTTTAGAGAAACCACAGAACCTGTCATCCTCCCCCTTAGTTGAGTTTATCTAAGTGTATCACAGGCCCAAGTTTACAAACATAACATAGTAAAAGCTCATGTCACTGAGATCAAATCAGAGTCATGAGATTTATCAAAGCTCCCCTATGTCCAGCGTTTTCTGGAGAAAATCTGGGCAAAATCAGAATTTAAGAACTTGTCAACAAAGTATTCTCACAGCACTTGAAATTTCCATTCTAATACTCATTAAAAATGCATTGCCTGGAGTCCTCTCTTGGACATGGGATTTAATTTGCCTGGCCCTAGCCATCACTAGTTTTTGCTCGAAGTTTCCAGGCTTGCCAGGGACAGACAATTTCTGCTCACTGGGAGATGTTCAGCAAAACTGTGCAAGGGTATCATTGAAAAAAGCAAATGAGCAAAGAAATAAAAGTAACCACTGGAGCTGGAATCAGAGACCTTGGGTCTGAAACGTAAATGACCAGTTGGACCAGGCACCATGGTGCTCAGATATTGCTTCTCACTACTCTTCTTGCTTCCTGCTTTTTCATGTGGCTGTTCCTTCAAGCCTTGCTCTCTCCTGCCCCTGACTCTACTTATGTGCTGTTCTCCTTCAATTCCTATTTAGTTACTTTTCTGTTGCTATGATAAAACACATGACAAGGCCATTTATAGAAGCAGTAGTTTATTTGGGTTCATCTTGCGTACTGTAAGTTACAGTAACCCATGAAGAACAAATGTTATCTACCATCCAGTTTATACTAAACTGTTTCTTGAATTGGTGCTGAGAGTGGGCACAGGAAAGGGATAAGGAAATCTTGGCCAAGGGTATTGAAGGGAGTTAGAGGCCCATGATGCTATGAGATGAGTTCCATCAGGCAGAGGGCACAGAAGGTGGCAGTCAATTCTCTGTGGCTTTGCTTGTGTCTGAAATAGGGTCCTCAGACAAGAGGAAGAGCGAGTACTGGAGAATTCTCTTATTCTTGCATGATCGCCTGCTTATAGTTCGTGGTATGCACACACTGTGGGATGCAGTTTAAGACCTGTGTTTATTGTGTTTGTTTTTTCTTCCCAATGTCAACCTTACCTGCCTCTATTTATAGGGAACTTGTTCTTCAAGGTCCATATCAAGTACATGGTTGCTATCCATAAACCTCCCTAATGGGCTCTTCCATGTTCCCTCTCAAGCCCTACTCCATCATCAGTTCACTGTGCTCAACCTTGCCCCTGTCTGCACTATGTTCCAGTTCTTCAAGAAAGGGGCATGTCTTGTCCATCACGGTACAACCAGTGTTTGTTATCAAACTGGTCCTGGGTGTCAACCCACACCAGGCTATTTGGATCCACCCTGAACCAAGCCCTAGTTTGATGCATGTAGTTGAAGTCTCTTTGTATTATGGATAGCCAAAAGCACCAACAATAAGACTTTGTGGCAGCCTTTACTATTAGAGGAAGCCAGATTTTAAGTCCTTACTAAAGAAAATGCCACTGAGTATATAGGCCTATGGGTAAACTGACCATAAGAGAGATGTGCCTAGCATCTGGGAATTTGGGTCTCATCACAGTTCTCTGTTAGTCTCCAGGATGACAACCAAGCAGCCATATTTCCACAGAGGTATAATCATAAAATTACCACCAGCAAATGAAGTGCTTGGCATTGAATAAGATGGCCACACTGGCTTAAGTTTCTACAGCTGTTGTCCAGATGTGCTCTCTGCTTCCAAAATGACTCAAAATAGTGTAGTCCTCCACAGTCTGTGTAGGCCTGGGGTAGGAGTCACACAACATGGGTGCTGGGAACCTGATTCAGGTCCTCTGCAAAAGCAGCAAGTGCTCTTAGCTGCTGAGCCATCTCTCCCACCCAACTGAACTAAAGGGTTTATGTGGCTCTTCTAAGGCAGTGCACACATGGTAGGGGAGGGCTTTGCATCTGAGTTGAAATGGTTGAAATCCCAGTCAGAATCAATGCCTGGCCTAAAGACAGGGTCACAGAAGGTATGTGCCATTGTTGAAAGAGGTCTGTCTCCCAGAAGTTTGTATGTTGGAAGCTTGGTCCTCAGTGTGGAGATGTCAGGTGGCAGTGGGATTTACAAATGGGAGAGTTTAGTTGGAGACCATTGGGGTCATTGCCCTTGGAAAGGATTGATGTTGGTCTTACACAGAGAGAAGCTTGTTCTCTCCAGAAGGTTGTTATATACAGCCGTGTGCTTGCCCTGTGATTTTCCCCAAAGCAGACTCCCAGTGCTATGATGCCATCTCCAGATTTCACCAGGGCTGAGTCACCTCCAGCACCACCCTGGGACCACCATCCCTTTCAACATAGAGAACTGTAGGCCAATAAACCCTTTGTTCATAAAGAACCTAGCCTCTCAATCTTTGCTCTAATGGTAAAAGAACTGCCTGAATTAGAAAATGAAAAACAAAAAAAGAAAAATCCGAAATCTTTCCTAAGTCATACTTAACGGTTTCCCATGAATCTTTGCTTATCTGTCATTTTACTCTTCTGAAATAATAAAATGCTAAAGATACTTGAAGAATGTGACGTTTTCAGGTGAACTGAAGACAAGAAAACAGGGTTCTACTACACCTTCTGAGCCTCCAGAGGTCAGGAAAGAGGCTTCAGAGCCAAGTCGCCTCCTTTCTGCTTCCATTCCTACCCGCACAGACCCCTTCACCATCATGGCTGAGAAGATTAAAGGGAATGACCAATGCATCATGGGGACAATAGTGGCAGAGAGAAAGTCCTCAGCACGTTAGTGTCTTACCCTGATAGCACATCCCTCTTTCCTTCTCTCGGTCCATGGTAAGTGCCCCGTGTCTAGAGAAGGTCATTTTCCACCACCATACAGTAGAGAAATGTTCCTACCAGGCAAGTGTCCCCATCTCATGAGCCACTCCAGCTTATTCCATCTGAGATCCCAAAGATCTTATTGTAAAAAGCCATATAGGTCACACACTCCTGTAATCTCAGGCTCCCAGAAGGCTAAATCCAACCTGAACTGAATAGTGAGGCTCTCAAAAGAAAACTTTTTTAAAAAAGCCCTGGGTGGGGGGAGATAGGTAGGGGCTGAGGAGATGGCTCAGTGGATAAACCACTTTACACACTAACATGAGGACTAGCATGCAGGTCACCCAGAGACCATAGAGAAGCCTCATAGATATGGTAGCTATCTATAAGTAATTTCAGCACTCAAGAAGCAGAGACAGGGGTCCCTGGGACAAACTGGCTAGCTAGACTAGGCAGAGTGCATGAGCTTCAGGTTCAGTGGAGAGCATGCCTCAATAAATGAAGTGAAAGCTACCCAACACTGATGTCAGCCTACACACACACACACACACACACACACACACACACACACACACATGCTCGCACCTACCTGTACCTCTCTCTCTTTCTCTCTCTCTCTCTCTCACACACACACACACACACACTCACATATACCCCACAGGAACACATTATACAAACACATACCATAAAAATGGGGGAATGCTGGGGAATGCAGCTCAAGGGCGGGCATAGCCTTTCCCTAGCATATAAAGCCCTAGACTCAGTCCTCCGCACAACAAAAAACTGAAACCAGAAGACTTGTTTTAAGTGATCGTATCTTCTGCTTCAGAAGGGGGCTTTTATAAAACAATCTTTCAGTTCCAGGAGCTGAGGCAGAGCCAGGAATTAACTCAAGGAGACTCAGTTTCATTTTCTCTGTCTTACCTTGGGAAAATAAAAATCACTCGAAACCTGCACCTGACTGTGTTACATGGCCAAGCTCAGGCTGAGCTGTATTTGACAAGGAGTCTGCCTTTTGTTGGTGTCCAGGCTAAACAGGAAAGAAGAACCTTTTCCAAGTGGCAGACTAAAGCAGGAAATCCTAGTCATTGTATTCCCATTAAAAAAATAAATAAACTTACACCAACAATCACGCAGCACACACATTCACCCAGGAAGCCACGCCCTAAACGGAAGGGAGTCAGAATAGGGAAGTTTTCCAAGACCCACCAGTATTTAAAAGCTCCCGGAAGTTATGAGACACACTCTCCTGCTTTCTGACCTGTACATGCTGGCCCTGCATGTGCTGAAAGGAAAATGAACCCTTAAGCAAGTTGTTGCTTCAGTCTGGCCTTGCACTTCCTTGCCTCTGAAACAAGGGATGCATGAGTAACGCCTTAGTCAACTTCCCCAATGCCCTCTATACAGGTTCATTTGCTGAAGTTGTCTGTGAAGCAATTAAAAGGGAACGGGTCTCATGAACGGTCCTCCTAAGTTCTCCACCTGAGGTCTCAGAATCAAAGCTGGAAGTAGCCACCTTAAAGATTCAAAAGGGGCAGGGGAAATAGCTCCTTGGCTTGCCAGGTGAACAAGAAGACTTGAATTCAAGTCTCGAATTCACATTTAAAAAGGCTGGGTGTGGTGGCATGCTCTTGGAATTCCAATCCTGTGGAGTCTCACACAGGTGGATATCTGGAGCTCACTGGCTAGCTAGCCTAGTTTACTTAACATGTCTAGGCCAGTGAGACAGCTGTTTAAAAAAAAAAATTAAAAAACAAACAAACAAAACAAACAAACAAACAAACAAAAGCAAACGAGCAAACAAACTAAAACCAGAACAACTAAGGTGGAGGTGCCTGAGGAAAGACAACAAGATGCTCTTCTCTGACGTCCTCATGCACATTAATGCATTCGAGCATGTGCATACGCATGCGCGTATGCATGCACACAGGCTTGAGGGGAGGGAGGATGAGACAGAGACAGAGACAGATAGACACAAAACAGCACCCGTGGGTTGACTCCAAAATAAGGATGATACAGGACTGTTCCTTCTCTTAGGTTCTTTTTGTAAGTCTAAGAATTTGGTTTCTGCTACTTCCAGAATGTTACATCTCACAAGTTCTATAAAACCTTACCCTGGTACATGCATCTATTTTAGTTTGCTTTCCTGTTTGCTGTGATAAGCAGTGAGTAAAACTGACTTGGGGGAGGAGAGGGTTTACTTGGCTTACAGTTACAGTCCATCATCAAGGAAAGCCAGCACAGGCACCTGGAGGCAGGAACTGAAGCAGAGAAGACAGGGGAATGCTACTTACTGGCTTCCTTCCCTTATCTTTCTTATATAATGTAGGACTACCTGCCTAGGGCTGACACCACCCACAGTGGGCTGGGCCCTTCCACATTAATCAACAATGAAGAAAATGCCCCAAGCCCCACAGACATGCCTACAGGCCCATCTGATGAAAGTAATTCCTCACTTGAGACTCTCTTTTCTTAGGTATGTGTAGGTTGTTGTAGACACATTCACAGAGTAAATCCCTCCCCATGAGCCATCTGGATTGTTAGAAGATGTGAAAATACATTTGCATCCCTAACAGAAATTGCCTCATTCAAATGATGACTATCAAAGCAGATCATGTATGTTTTCACCTTGTTTAAAAGGACCAAGTGTAACGTTTTATATATATATATATATACACACACACACACACACACACATTTTTTTTCCTGTTTGTGAGAAACTGTATTACAGACATCTGATTCCCCCACCCTTAAAGCCCTCTGAGCTCTTTGTAAGCCAGGACAAACCCAAATCCCTTCTACTTAAAAGAAATAGCTAAGGAAGGAAGCCTGCTATTGTTGGGCTATGTTTAGAATGGACAATACTGAGGTCGCCTTCCTGATTTCATAGCATCCAGATCCCATGTATAAGATCCGCCCTTCCCAATTATATTTGGGAACAGCAAAGAACTTCCAACTTGGGCCTCCTCTCCTGACTGTTTGAAGAGGCTTCAGCAAGTATGACCTAGAGAGTTCTGAGACACCAACTGGGATCAGTGGGAAAGAAAGTGAGCTTGGTTTGGGTGATTACAAGTTTTATTTATAACATTGACCTTCCATGGAGTCCACGCGGACACTTCTACGCTGATGGCGCTGCTGAACAGCTAGGAGGGAAGATGAGAGCAAACTCCAACAAAAGACACCGTTTCTCCTTACAGCTTTCTAATTAGCCCTGACTGTGCCTTCACTGGGATTCCTTTGTGCTATGTCATAAGACAAATCCTTCTCTGTCTGTGCCATGCTTCAGGGCCAGGCATACCCTTTCTAGTTGTTCAAAAAGTGGCCAGCACACAAAGGTCACAGCATCCAAGAAATTAACAAACTAACCAGAAACCAAGCCATAGGATCAGATTGAAGAGCATGTATTGTCACCCAGGGTTTACTCCCCCATACATGGAGTTAGATCATCTTTCTGCCCTTTCACCTGCAAAGTATTCCTTTTTAAAGATGGTTTTAAATAGGCTTCAATGTTCTCTAATGGGTAATTTATTAGTAATGGGAACAGTTGTCCATGGTACCCCCAAGTTCTCTGAGAAGATCGTGTGATTGCCAGTGTCCTACAAGAATGAGCTACAATCATCAAACTTACAAGACCCATAGTTAGTTTCCCTGTCAATGGAGTGCAGTCATAACTAGAATACCATGGCCTACAGCCTGGCAGTTCCCTTAGGAAAGTGAACTCATAGACACCCCACCCCATTCACCCCATCCAGTCCCTCAGCTGACTTCCATTGATAACTTTCTCATTCTCCCCTGGAGCTTCCAGTACAGTCCTATTTTGAGGGAATTCTCTGCTGCCTCCCGCCTTGCTACTCGGCAACATCAGCTCCTGGGTGCTTCTTTAGTAGGCAGATTCTCAGACCTACTGTGTGCCTGTAGACGCTGAGCATCTCTACTACGGTCTCCAGGTGATGGATGCCTACGGGTGTTTAAGAAGACCAGAGAGCAGAAGTTCTGGAGACAAAGACTTCATACTGTATTATAACAATGTCCTGGGCCAGTGATACCAAGCTTCACTCTTTTTATTTAAAAAGGAAATCTTTACACATTTCATATGGCTCTTGTTTTCATATAGCTCCTGCTTGGAGGGAAATAAATCTCCACTCTTACATATAATAATCTGGCCTTAGTAGGTTCTCAAAATGTCAATGAATCTCAGCCAAATTTCCATACCTCCCGTGGGGGAGGAGCCTGCTCGGAAAAGACTATGTTGCCAGCAGCTGAAAGCAAACACTGAAGGTGCAACTAGAGATCTGATTAAATTATTCATTGAAATTCCAGGACTTGGCCTATCTGTTAGAAGTCAGCCATACTGAGAGTCACAGAGAGTGTTTATGCAGGGCAGGCTCCATCCCAAGCCCACTGAGCTCACCTGCCCCTTTACCTGTGGGACTAGTCAGATGTTGAACCCTGTTGATGGATTAAATTGTGGAAATCTAACATGTACTGTTTTTTTTTTCTACTTTATTTACATTTCAAATGTTTTCCCCTTTCCAGATCTCCCCTTTGGAACCTCCCTATTCCCTCCCCCCTCCCCTGCCTCTATGGAGGTCTTCCCCCACCCACTGGTTTTTGAATGAGGCTCCATGAGGGTGTCACACTGAACGTTCATGCTGTCCATCACTGTGCAGTACAGTGGCTTGCCAAGCTTCTTGTCTACAAGCTCCAGTGCAGAGAGAGCTATATGCTGCAGAGAAACAAGAGTGCCCAAGCATTGCAGCTAATAGCTAACTCATTTTGTCTCAGGCATCCTAGGATGTCTGCTTGTACAACAAAGAGCAAGATTTTCTTTACCAACTAACATCCATATATCCATACATATGATTAATTAAACCCTATGTATACATTTTTCTTACATATCACTTGATCCTCAAATGCAATATAATGTAAATATCATGTCTCTTTGTAGCAGTGATTATGATTCAACAGAGACATACAATAGAATAACATACAGCTATTAAATCAGAATTAGATATGGGGTTTTTTTTCTTATGTATTATTCTGGAGAAAGCTTCATGATCAGAGGAAAAAGCAAGTTGCAAAGGAACATGAGTGGTATGATTGCTCTTTTTATTTTAATATAGGGCCAGACATGTGTTCATAAGTGTGTGCATGGGGGGGAGCAAGGCAGTTCCACGTGCTGATAACATCAGTTGCTTCCTCTCCCTCCCCCCTCCCCCCTCTTCTTCCTCCCCCTCTTCCTCGTCCTCCTCTTTCTTCTTCCCTCCCCCTCCTCTTTCTTCCCCCTCCCCCTCCCCCTCCCCCTCCTTCTTCTTCTTTTCATCATGTAGCCCAGGCTGGCCTTGAATTCAATTCACTATGCATCCAATGATAACACTGAACATCTGATCCTCCTGCTTCCAGATCCAAAGTAGAATTATTGACATGTGCCTCCATGCCTGGTTTCACACTATGCTGAGGATCAAGTTCAGGGTTTCATGCAAACACTTGCTAGTCAATCACTCTCCCAACTGCTCTATAGTCCATGCCCCTGCATCAGTATCATTAAGAGAGCAATTGTGGGGTATGGAGGTAGAAGCTTGATTTTTGTTGTTGTCTATATGGTTTCAGGCAAGAAAATATCTGAACCCCTTAGGAGCAGATATATTTAAAAACTCCAAGTACTTTGGGGTGTAAAACTTATATATGAGGGATCTATGCCTGTATACATAGATGTACCCCTGGTTGTACCCCATTCTCAGCAGGTTAGAGCAATATTTTGATAACATAGAAGAGCCGGAGGCATCATGAGCTCTTGAAATCATGCCGTGTGGTTTCTGTACTCTACATGAAATAGAACAAAGTGTTTCTGCCAAAGTTAAGTGCAGGTTGGATAGGGTCACTAGGGAATGCCCAGAGTCTTTCAGGATGGCAGCCATGGTGATGTTCTCAATGTCCCATATACATTCAGGTGGCACTCCTCGTGACAGTTTCAGAGCCCCTAAGACAGGTGACCATTCACTTTTGTCTAGGTCCCTGCCAATTTTGAGTATATACCTATGTGTGTATATGTGTACGTATGTGTCTAATGCATATATGTACTTGTGTGTATCTATGTATATAGTTATACTGTTTATCTTAAAATATCTTCCAAGTTTCCATGAATCTAATTGTCTCAAATTACAAAAAGTAAGCCAATGTTTTAACTATCAATCCCCTGAGTGTAAATACAGTGCATCTGGTGCCACCTCATGGGGCCCCGTCATCTCTCTGTGACAAGTAGTTATAATACTCTGTGTCTGTCATCATTTGGAAAGTTGACAGTGAAACCAGAAAATGTGCTGTACTGAGTCAATCACGCTGTGAGCTGTAAGCGGCCCATCTCTCTATGTTGTATGGGAAAAGGACTGGGCCCTGAGTTTCACAAAAACAAAAGAATTGATAATAACACGTCAAGCTGAGAGTCAAAATGCAGGATCTTTCTAGAGATCTTTGAGAGCTGCTCATCTTAGGATGTGACATGTACTTTGGCCATTACTCTGAGTGACAGCAAAGCTCTACCTATGGGAAGATGAAGATTTTAGTAATAGTAATATCAATCATATATATGTTTTTCAACCTAAGTGGTTTGACTTAAATGAAGTTTTGGCTTTATGATGGTAAGATGCTACATCCACGTGACATTGGCATCTTCACTTTCATGCGGTATCCCATACATTGCATGATGCAGTTGATGTTTATTGTGAAATAGACCTTGTGTTAAATGATTTTGCTCAACTGTAAGTTAATATGGATTCTGCGTACACTGAAGGTAGGCTAAGCTAAGCTATGGTATGCTGTTCAGTAGCTTAGGTTTATGAATGCACTTTAACTTAAAATGGGTTTATGGTTGTAATTTCAGGATAGTGGAATCAGAAGTAACTGAGAGTCTCAGCATGTCTATGACACAGGTTCACCATTGGGCGTAACATGGGAAAACTGTTCTTTTGCTCCCATTATTGCTCTGGATTGTTTTTCTCTGCTTGTTTGTTACACATACAGGGTGACTTATTAGGGCCTTAGAATTAGGTAGAGCTAGGACTTTCAAGGTTAAAACCGGGAAAGTCTGGCAAACAGGAATAGGTTGGACATCCTATGTGATGGTTAATCTTCACTGTCTATTTGACTGCATTTAGAGTCATCCAGGAGTCCAAGCTAAACTATACCCATTATATATCCAATGGGCTGGAGTCCTGAGCTGAATAATAACAACAACAACAACAACAACAACAACAACAACAACAATAATAGGAACGTGAGCTAGCACCAGCATTCACCGCTCTGCTTCCTGACTGAAGGGGCAGGGGTGAGCTTCTCACTTTGCCTTTCCTCTTTCTATCACCATGCTTTTCCATCCATGATGGACCAGATCTCCTCACAGCATAAGCCAGAATAAATCCTTCCTTTCTTAAATTGTTTGGTCAGGTGTTTTATCACTGCAACAAGAACATAAACTGCATAATAGCCTATGTGTTTACATTTCTACATTTGCAAAGAACTCAAGGAGAGATTTAAACAAAGATGCTTACATTTATTAAAGTCCTTATGCAATGCTTGCCCATGGGGCACTGTCCATTCCATTCAGAGCATCCTGGAGACCCCAAACGACCCTTTAATAAAAACCTTATGGCTCATCACACTACATGACTATCTTCCATTGGATCAAATCTGGTGTCACTCAGAATTAATAATGACTCCAGACTCTTTAAGAATTTACATGGCTGACAGGCATTATACTAGGTCAGAACTGGGAATTGTCTCCATATATTTAGAGTACATAAACAGCAATAAGAGTAGCCACAGCATGTTCTTGAGTCTTTTTAGGGCTGGATTGCATGTTTATGCTGTGAAGTATGTGCATCATAGTCCAGTATTTATTTGACCTTTCATGGACAAACAGAATATATTTCAAATGTTCTGGCAACATAGCAAAAAAGATACCATCTTCTTTCATGACAGAAATTTTCAAAGAAACTGGTTGATGACTGATAATAAGTATTTATAACAGATAAACAATTGCTTTAAATAAATAGGTTGGGCATTTGTTTGAACCCCTGGATTAACAAGCGTTGTGTAAACGTCTCTGTTCTTTGTGTTGGCCTTCTGGCCATCTGGTCATAACCTTCTTTCCTCTTACAGTGTCCCAAGCTCCTACAATGGATCACCATTCTCACTTTATCACATGTGGCAAACAATGATTCTTTACCTGTCATCATGGTAATGACACAAATATGGCATGTGACCTTTTGAAAAAGTGGTTTTATGATTTAGTTTTATTCATGAGTATGTGTGTGACTAAGTACATGCCCCCAGAAGTGTAGATGCTTCCAGAAGCCAGAAGAGGGCATCAGATTCTTGGAACTGGAGTTAGGAGGTTGTGCACCACTTGATGTGGGTGCTGGGAACTGAACTCCAGACCGCTGGAAAAGCAGCAGGCACTCTTAACCAATGAGACAGCCCTCCATCTCCATGACATTTTTACAAAGGGCTCTTCCTTGTTTCCATCTCAGCAGCCCAGGATCTGGAGAGAGGCAGTGCAACTAATTTCCTTCTGTCACTTATAACATGTCAAATAACAAAGAGACATAACGGAAAATCTGAGACAGTTCTTGAGCTCTGTTGAGCCATGCTCAGAGTCCTTCAAAGACCTTCCACAGATAATAGCATAAATTCAAACTCCTGAAGCTGACTCTCGGGACTCCCCACTGTCTATCTAGTTTGATGATTACAACCATTTCAGGACCTCTTATTTGTCCTCTAACCCCCTCTGACAGGGTTCAGATCTACTATCTGCTCATTCAACTACAGACACTCTCTCCTTTGGAGTCTCCCTCTGCCCCTGTTCTCAAGCACCCACTCAGATTCCATCTGCTCAGGAGAGCAGCTGACCTCATACTTGTATGAGAATTAGTTATAAGAAGTTACTAATACTTGCTATACCATCACTCAACTAATTTGCATAACAAATAATGCTCATCAACAGTGCAGGAGACATTGTTGCAGAAGCAAGGGATGCCACCAAATTCCAGCTCAACACATGCTCCGTGGTCTTGCCACCAATTGGTGTTCTCCTCACCAATGGCATAAGAAGGCAAGATAGTAATGAGTGCCTGCCTTTCCCAATTGTTGGCTTCCTGATCTGGGGCAGGCTCCCTGGCTTTATATTGCTCATCTATAAACTAGCAAGGAGACGTGGCACCTATGTCATCAAGTTGGGGCCAGGATTAAGTGAGACAGCTCAAACCTAGCATGTAGTAATAACTAATGTAATACAAAATGAGCATCAAAAATTATTTCAGATCTGCTCTTACATGCCTATCAGTTGTGTGTGTGTGTACGTATGTTTATGTGCATGAGTGTGTGCATTATTTTTTTTTATTCTATGCTTTTCACATGTAAGGACACAGAGGTAGGTCTGTGGATGGTAAAATAACCCCCTCCAAGATTTTTACTTGGTTCATAATGGCTGATTTCTGAGCAAGCCTTAAAAACCTTCAAATAAAATTATGAATGGAGTTCTCACACATTTCAGTGAAGCTTATGAGACTTCTGATATTAATATTTATTGAGCCTTTTGTAAAGCCAGGCAAAATGACACATGTTTGTTATGCCAGCTCAACACCAGGTGGCAGAGATAGTTGAATCCTTGAGACTTGCTGAATCACCAGAATACCTACTTGGTGAGTGAAAGACTTTGAAGCAAAAAATAACTGAGCATTGGTAGCCAAGGCTGTTCTATGACCTCCATATGCAAGTGCACAAACATGTGCACTTACCTGCACACACACATGAACATGTATACATATGGAAAACTTTGGTAAGGCATGTTCAAGACCTTTTAAATACAACAAGTCTGGTTTAAAACCCAAGAACTAGCAAGTTTTTTAAATTAGAATTATTTATCATTGTCATTATTTATTAAAGAGAGACAGAGTCAGAGAGAGAGAGCAAGCAAGAGAGAAAATGAGAGAGAGAGAGAGAGAGAGAGAGAATAAGAGAGGGAGAGAAAGAAGCATGTTCAGAGAATGACACGCCTCAGCCCATGTGGAGGTCAGACGACAGTTCTGTGAAATCCATTGTCTCACTCTATTTTATGGGTCTCAGGGATTGAACTCCTGTCACCTGGCTCACACAGCAAGAGCTTTTACCTACTCAGCTGTCTCACAGGCCACAGAATTGACATTTCTAGCAGGTGCTGTGTGATGCTAATACAGAAGTCATCTGGTCAGGGTCCTTCCTTTAAGGACCCCTGTCCTAGGTGGCAGAGGTTGAGAGAATTCTAAGGACTGGGAACCAGTCTTCCAAAAGAGCTCAACACTACTCTGGCTTGAGGAAAATCCACAATAAAGTGGGGTAAACGCAGAGCCAGGTTAGGTAATTTAGATTTTAATCCTGGCTCTCTTCTCATTGAAATATGACCTTGACCTTGCCACACCCCCTTTCCGAGTACTGTCCTCCCTTATGATTCATAGTGCGAGAATAAGAATAGTCATTTCATATCTGACCATGAGATAGGAGGACCCAGGATGAATGGAAAATATCACATGTACTGACTGAAATTCAAGCTTCAGATAGAGGGTAAGGGACATTTCTTTTTCTTCTCATACAAAGTGAGTCCTTGAATGGTAGAGAGATTCTCTAAGTAATTCACATTCTTCCTTTTCCTATATGGCTGTTCAGTGTCTTAAAGGCTAAGCTAAAGCAGTGGAATCCCTGAGTAATTCAAGACCTTAAGGCAGCCTTTGATACAGAGTCTGTCTCTGGGAAGTGCTGTTTAGGGAAGGTTGGCTATGGGCTATGTTCTACCCTCTGCCTTGGGCTGGACTGCATGGTTTCCAATAGTCAAATGCTTCAGCAAATCAAGAATCCCACCAGTGAAAAGCATGTGCTTTATGGCTTCTTTCCTTTTTAATTGTGTGTGTGTATGTGTGTGTGTATGTGTGTGTGTATGTGTGTGTGTGTGTCTATGTCTATGTGTAGGTTTGTGCATGTGAATGGAGGTGTAAGCAAAGGCCAGAAGAGAGCCTGGATCCCCTGGAACTGGAGTTACAGACAGTTGTGCGTCACCATGTCACTGCTAGGAACCGAACTCAAGTCCTCTGCAAGAGCATCAAGTGTTCTCAACTGCTGAGAAGTCTCTCTAACCCCAAATATCACATCATGGTTTAAAACAATTCACTGATGAGGAATTTTATGTCCTTAAAGAAATTAGACATCTTCTTCTAGGATGCAAATTCTGTAACTATTTGCTTTTTTCATTTCCCCCTTGCTATCTAAGAAACTCAAAGTCATCCTTTGATCATTTTCAATAGCTTTCTTGACCCTCACCGTGGTGTGGTCACTGACATTTTCTACTTTATTATTATTTCCTATTCACTAGACGAGTAAAACTCCCTTTCCTATATAATTTCTAAGATCTCTAACACTACACATTTTAAGAATGAATGGAAGAGACAAAGATGAGCTAGTGTGTGTGTGTGTGTGTGAAATGAGCTTCTAAACACTTGAAAAAGAAAAGTGCTTTCTCTGAACCTTTTGATGTTTAACAGGAAAAGCTTAAGCACTAAGCTAGTATGACTCAATATTTATCAGAGGCCATAGGGTGTGGCCTGTTCCTGTCCAATAAATGGTCAGCCTTCAGTTAGGCACAGCATAGGTTCCCTGATAATGGACTCTGTGGGGACCAGAACCAAGCAGAGTGAAATAATGCACTTCCAGATTGCTATTCAGCTTTGGTGGGGGTCAGCCCTGGCACTAGCCACAATGTGGGTCAGAAAGAAGCTATGTTTGATGGGATACAAAGAATCCAGAGTGATGCTGAGTGGTTGATCAATATCAATGTCAAGATGGTAAATGGAGCATGGGAGAGCCTGGCATTTTGGAAGGTTGGGGTGTGAGACAAAACAATGGACGATCATACACCAGACAAAAAACCACACAGTAGTTATTATTATTGCCCTGACTTGAGTCTATCCATTAGGGTGACCTAAGACAAGTGTTTCTTGCTCTTGTCTCCACTCAGGAAACCAAGTCCTCAGGAATTGGCTAGTTCATCTCTACTGCATTTCTATTTATCTTAATGAGTGAGTTTATAGAACATACACACATATGCATATGTATATACATATACACACATAACATATGAATAGAATATATACATATTGATCCACATATAAAATGTATGCAATAGTACAATATAATTAATAATATAATATATACATTATTGAACACCCATGGGTATACCATGTATATGTGCAACTCATGAAGCATATTTTACAAGGAGCAAAAGCCTGGGTCAGCTCTATCTCCAATTGTATAGCTGCATGGACAAATCATCCGTGTTATCAAAATTAGCTTTTAGTGCTAACTGGCACTTTTATCTCTTTTCTGAGAATTGGTCTAAATGTCATTTAGAACTTGTAAGCACAGAAACAAATATCAGAGGCTGGATGCCTTTGTTTATGGGCTGCATAGGGGAACAACCAAAACTCCTAGACAATGAAATATCAACAGAACAGGAAATCTGGGCTATTTCTAGCATTTACTCAATGAGAGTCCATAATTCTCATTAGATCTGTGAAATCTTGACCTTGACAAAAAGGCCTTTTTACAACCTGGTCCCTGCAGATCTAGAACCCATGAAGAAGCACAGAACAAAAGGGAGGGTCTGGGTACAGCATCGTTAATATTCTTGCTAGGAAACCTAGGATGGCATATACGTCTGGGGTGCCACACACATGGAGCTATGAAGATACCATTGACAGAATAATGTTCCTGAAAGTTCCATCAAGAAACAAGTCCAAACAGGAAGATGGAGAAGGGTATCCGGCATGGAGAGAGAAAACATGAGGGAAAGAGAAGTGAGCCTGGCTCCTCTGGAAGCTAGGAGCTGTTTGTTCACTGTGGAAGTCCCTTGGACAGTGAGGCAGGAAATGGAAAGATTGGCTCAGCAAGCATGAGATCCAGCGCTGATAGAAGTCATGCATTATGTCTAGGGCATAAACTTCACTGTTGAGTCTTACACGTTGGAATGATCAAGTGAGAATTTACCTTGGCTGTCACAAGAACAAGAGAGCTAGAGACTAAAGCACTTGTCATTCCTGTAATGTCTTTATTAGCTTTCTGTAAACAATAGGTTCTCTCTGGGAATGTTTCTCCAGTGCAGTCATGGCCCCTTCCTAGCTATCATTGTGGGAGATCTTTGTCACTATGAGCTCCCTTCTCTGTTTCCACACACTCTGGATTCTAGAAGGCTGATGGTGGAGACAACATCAATGGAAGCCATTATTTCTGGCTGCAGAGGATGTGACTGGGCATCAGAGCAGAACTGGAGCTCTTAGGAACATGAAGTTGAAGAATTCGCTGTTGTGGCTCTCCACACACTCTGCATTGGCAGCATCCCTTGGCCAAAGGTCACGTCCATCCTCTCTGGGTTTAATGAAATGGTTTAGGTCTAAGAAACCATGCTCTTGCTCTCCCATGTCAATCTCTCTACTCTCTGCCATTGGTGCCTCTGGATCCTATCCGTACCTTTGTAAGTAATTCCTTTAGTAATCTGTCTTCCACATGTCCAGTTTGAGAGGTGAGTGACTCCCCCATGCAACTTGACTCTTTAGTGTAAGAGGAATATAAGACTGGAATCATCAAGGCCACCTCAAAGGCAAGGAACATTGGTCTGGAGCTCAGAGAGCAAATTTTTGGCCCATGATTAGTTCTATGGTCTCAGACATACAGACATAAAAATTCCTCCTAGCATGAACAGTAGTAGCCTTGATATCCATCTATAAATGATTAGTATGGGACGGAATTAAGGCTTGGACTATGTTCTCTGGAGCCCTAGTGTTCTATAGTGTCTTAGATACTGTGTATGTGTGTGTGTGTGTGTGTGTGTGTGTGTGTGTGTGTGCGCGCGTCAACAATGAGGGCAGGGTCAACAATGACCAAAATTTCATTTATTTATCTTTTGTTTTATAATGATTGCGATGGTTAATATATTTGTCAACTTGACAGGATCTAGAAACACCATGGGGACAAGCTTCTTGGTGTGTCTGTGAGGGAGTTTTCTAGAAGAGGTTAGCTGAGGTGAAAAGATCCACCCAAAATATGGGTGGTAACCTCCCATGTGCTGGTCTGGTCTCCTGGGCTGAACCAAGAGGAGAAAACAAGCTAAGCAAAAAGAAAACAAAAGTTCATCACTCTCTGCTTCCTGGCTGTAGACACAACAGGATCCCAGAGCCTCATATGTCTGCACCATACCTGCCCTTTTATGACAGGCACTACTTTCAAACTCCAAGGAGAAATGCCTTTGTACCTTAAGTTACTTTGGTTAGGTATTTTGTCACAAGAAAATAACTAATAGTGTGAGGTCCCCGGTCCCTGAGAGCCTACTGGGATCAATGAGCTGTGAGACTCTTTCTGGCTCTTCCAGTTGCTCATTTACCAGGCATAGAACCAAGAAGATGTACTATCTGCTGTCATTTCTCCATGGCTCAGGCTCCAGGAAATCACCTAGATAGTATGACCTAGCTCAATATAGCCAAGCTTCTGAAAGGAAAGATGACCCTGGAGCTGAACTGGTCTTGCTAAACTCTAGAGTGGCTTTAGCCTGAGTCATTTTCCATGAACTGTTCATATGCAGTATGATGAGGGTGTTGTGTCTCTCTTAAAAGGCAGTGTGGCTCTTGTGTTGCCCATGAAACTAGAGATCTACTCCACCATTGGCAGTCAGGAAGAGATGCTGAGAATAGTAACATGAGCCACATTGTGGTCTTTACCCAAGCATGTGATCCCATTAAGTAAGCTAGTGTGGGGAATTTCTGCACAAAGCATTGGCTTCCTGAGACATTGGTTAATCTCGAGACTCTATTAAAACTTTTCATGAAAGCTACCCTGGCAGGAGCCATTGCTTCTCTTTTAGAACTCAGCATGCAAGACTGTCTTCCTCTGCCCTTGGCTGTTGATAGATGCTCTCGGGCTCTTCGTCTGCTAAGCTACCGGGTTTTCTGAAGAAAGGGGGAACGTGCTGTACCCACTTCTGCTTTCTCTGCGGTGACTTTATATATAGACAGAACTGAGAAAAAGTATTCTGATTTACTAATCGTGAGAATCAATCTGGGAGGACTCTATAAGATGCATTTTACATTATGACCATGATCATAGTACTTAAGATCATAAGGGACTGCTTTAGTCTGTCGAAATTGCTAGAAGAAAATGGCACAAACTGGTGTGACTTTAACAACATCCCTCTCATGTGAAAAATACCTTCATTCTACCTCAATGCCCCCCAAACTCTTAACTCATCATTAAATCCCAAAGTTTCTTGAAATTGCCACCTAAATCAAGTAAGCATGTGTGAGGTGCAGTCTTTCTTGAGGCTACACTCCCTCCCGGCTATGAGCCTATAAGTCAGACAGTCTATATGCTTTCAAAATACAATGGTGGTACCGCATACAGTAGGTGCTTCAAGGAGGAGCAGGAAAGAAGAGAGCACAATGGGTCTTCAAGAAATGTGAATTAAGACAGAAGGAGTCACAGTAAGAGGCAGGAAAACTCTCCTGTGCATCAGGCCTCAAAGTCAATAAGAAGGCAGTTAATCACCCTTAACATCATGCCACTATTGCACTAGTGGGCATACCTTGCCTGGCAGGCTGGCATTGCAGGATGCAGGGTTCAGTACTGATGTGGGAGTAGATATGCTGTGGGGAACATTTGGAGAGACTGGAGGAGGAAAATGGGCTTATATAAAGTCATATTTCATTATATAAGTGTGTAAGATTCTCAATGATAAGGGAAAAGTTAAGTGTTGAGTTTTAAGTATGTTTGATTTGATTCCCTTCCATCTGAGGCCACTGAAGTTGTGGTCCTCAGGGGTAGGTGGTCCATTCCAAGTGCCCCAATAGACCAAGGTCCTGGCTTCCTACCTTGGGATCCCCTTCTCAATAGTTCCCAGTTAATGCATCCCAAGAGCTCAGATCAGATGCCTGGTATATTGAACCTAAGGTAATGGCTCCACTCTGCAATCACAACATCTTTTTAGCTTCTTGTAGCATTTGCATACGTGGTATGCTCTGTAAATATGCCAGTATTTAGCTACTGTGGGCTCTTGGCATTACTTCTATAAAGAAGCCAGAAAGTTTTGTATTTTAGTGAAAACACTATTTTTTTTTTCTTAAAAAAAAGGACAACAACAACTACACCCTTGCCTGGGATGTAGATCAGTGGAAGTCATTCTCTGCATTTACCACTGTCCCCATCTCACTTTGAGTCAATGCCTTGGGTACCACATAGTGTAATGTCAGCAAGTGTATCAGATAGTTTAATCATAGAGTTTAATCTCTATGGGATTTAAAAAAAAAACTATTCTATAAGGATTGTTTACCCTGCTTTTATTCTGAATGTGATGTAAGAGTGGACAGAGCACAGTGTAAACCACACCCACCTTTGCCTGGACTATTCCTCTTCCTCATTACTCACAGACTCCAGCTGATCCTATCTCACTGGTTCTGACTGTTGATCTCTCAGTCCACTTTGTGTTGCTTCAATGGAGTACCTTGAACTCCTAAAGCAACAGCCCAAGGACTAGCCCCAGACTAGTGGTTTGAGGAATAGCATCCACAGGTGTTTGACTCCAGGGTTAGATCCTGGAGTGTGGATGGGTCTAGGCTGAGGTGCACTCAGAAGCTTGCATCATGAGTTCTCTCCAGTGATATCTCCACCCATACACCTGTCTTCTTCTGTGGGAGAGGAGTTTAGACTGGGAGTTTGGAATTAAAACTTCTCCTGTGACTTGTAGCACCTTGGGAAAGAAGGTCCTCTCTCTGAAATGTTTCTCCATCTGTGCAGAAGGGTCATGTGGACAGAAATGTGAAGAATTTAACTTATACGGTTGTCCAAACATTCTCTACAGGCTATAGTATGTTTTACAAATAGAGATCCAACACAAGTGGGTCATTCTCTGCACTCATCTGAAAACCTGGCCTACAGTTTCATTGCAGGTGACACTAGTGTCCTGAGATTTTTTTTGAGTGTTTTCTACTCATGTTGAAGTCACTAATTTTCATTCCAGTCATGAGTCACCAAATTAAAGAGACTGCAACAGACTTATCTACCAAAAGCAAACAAAATAATCCTTCACCTTGACTTTTTTCCCCCTCGTCCTTTAGCAAAGCAAGACCAACCAGTTCCCAGTGAGCCAAGCATGGTAGAAGATGATCCAGCAACTACACTAGGCTCTCTATGCATTCAGGTGAGTTTGCTTATAGCAACAGCCAAAATGATTAATAATATACATCCTTCTAAGTGGACTATAAGTAAACATACTAAAAAGCCAAGCCCTGTTATATGTAAGGATGTCCATACTCTCTCAAGCCATCAAGAGGCTCAGAGGGAAAGGTGTTTTCCACCAAACCTAATAACCTGAATTTGATCCCTGGACCCCACACAGTAGGAGGAGAGAAGCAACCCCTTCAGGTTGCTCTCTGACTAGATGCTGGCCTTGAAGAATGATGCTACTGTGGTATGAGCAGATGTCTATGGAGATGATCTGTTTGGGGCACAGCTGCTTTAAAGCATCCTGGGCACCACAACAGAGAAACTCTCAGGGTTTCTCAACAGTCCGAATTAAGAAGTTAATTGCAGATATGAGCCATGGCCTCTAGACCCTGTCCCAGGATCTCAAAAATGTTGAATGTCATGTAATTTGACTTATCTTTAGTGACCAAATTGCTGAGTGTAGTTGCAGTCTCTCCCTGGCACAGCCCGTGTGCTTCTCCAAGACCTCTCTCTATACCCTTGTTTTTATGTCATTGTTCCACTGTTCCCTCTTCTTGACACCACACCTCCTCCCTCCTCAGATACTCCTGTTGATTTGGAAACACTGAGTGCTGATGTCTTAGTTCGCTTTATTTTGCTATAACG
>JADRCH010000153.1:5782758-5807758 GCA_019843965.1 Rhynchomys soricoides | reverse complement strand
GTGATTTCAATATAAAATAGTGAGATTTTATCTCACGAGAATAAATTGTATTCACTGCTGGATAATGTCGTCCCTTTCTGAGAAGACATAGGCTATCTGTGCAGCTGTCTATATCTGTATGCTACACACAGAGAAACCAGTTGGAAGGAGAAAATGACATCTTGGAGGAGCTCTACCACTAACTATTGTCTTAGAGAGCATCCCTGGTCGCTGTTCCTTGCCTGAAACACATGGTAGCAACCGGAAGGCCAGAAGGTCCCAGCCAAGTTGTTTAAATCAGTGGGCATGGCCTGCTTTCCTAATCTCAGGAGACATTTGTACAAGGCCATGTGAGCAGAAACTATCTGATTGTTTGTAAGAGGAAAGTTTCTGTAATTCTAATTTTTATACTGTCGTTGAAAACTATGAAGTGTGTATGTTTAAAATTTTTAATTAAAACATTTTATACAATATATTTTTATCATATTCTCCTGATCCCCATCTACAAGAAGAATTCATTTAGGATCACAGAGAATCACATGCATATTTAACATTTTTAATTCTCATCATCAGGATAGGAAAGATTTCTGTCAATAGAATGATCACTCTTTGAGAAATTCTCAAGCACCTCAGAAATATTTAGCTTTGCTCCAGCTTATAGGAGATGTGGACATAAAAGCCAATGGCTCTGCCTTCCCATGTCTTTCAGCTTATGACAGAAAGCAGATAGTGCAAGACTTCAAATGCTGCATGTAGTGCATCTATCATAAGATGCAGAAAAGAAGGCTTTGCCTTTATCCTTCGAGTAACTGCATCTCTTTGAAAAGAAAGCATCATTTGAGCCTATTTCTAACCTTGACTAAATTTTCACATAAGCTTGTCTGTTCTACTTTACAGAGAACACATAAGCAGAGGGGAAAATTAATACCCTGTAAGTGTGGGAACTGATTTCTTAAGAGTGTGAAAACTACTAGGTGCTAGGTCTAAATACACAGGTTCTTTCTACAGCAAGCCCCTGTCCAACCACTGTCTCCATACATTCACTAATGCATAGCTCTTTGCTTATCTGGTCCATTAAAAGCTGCCCTTAGAATTTACTGGAGTTATAAAATTACTTTTGGTTTTAAATCTCCTAATGGGATATTTCCATGCACTCAAAGTAGGAATTTGTAAATAATAGAGTATATAAGACATCAAAAATATTCTACTTATACTTTTTAACCTTAAAGAAATAATGATTAGGGGATCCTTATTGCAAACCATAGGTGGAACCCTAGATAACTGAAATAGAAAATAAATTAGTCTAGACAGTTAATTCACGTAAACACACCGGGCCTAAGACATTGGTAGGAGTGATTGTGTGTGTGTGTGTGTGTGTGTGTGTGTGTGTGTGTGTGTGTGTGTCTGCTGTGAATGTCAAAGTTTAAACTAGTTAAAAGCATTCCCAAACTATAGACACTTAAGTAATGGGTAAAACTGCCATTTTTATTACAATACGTTGACTTAAGAGAAAACATTTGCTGTCAAACTATAACATATCACACTACTGGAAAAAATACTTGAATGTGAAGAAATTATGTGCACACCCTCATATATCCATACACAGTAAAACTGGCTTGTATAAACTTTAATCAGTGTAGATCAACAAAATCCAATGACTTTAAGTGGATTCTTCAAATTTATACAATTTGAATCAAGGCCAGCATGTTACAGGGTGAAGAATGTGGTTCCATCTATTTCATAATTGAAAAATTCCCCAGAGAGGTCAAGTGTCTTGGTCAAGGGTACATGGAAATCAAGAGCAGAAACCACCCCAACTGTTTACCATTAAGAAAATGTGACCTCATAGGACAATGATGTCCTTTCTCAAGAAATCTGGCTTCTTGAACAGCTGTCTGAGGTCCTACAGATGGGCTTGGCTGTTTGGATGGCTTGCCCGTCTCATTCAAGGTTCTTACAGTGGTCTGAGGGTGAGGGTTTTGTTCCTCAGTATCTGTGGGAGGACATGGTACATCTTTTCTTTGCCAGGTGGCTGTGTCCTAGCACACAGCATATGTCAGCAACATGTGGCCAAAGGGATCATCTGACAAAAATGGTGTCAGTCCAAGAGCAGAGAAGGGACATGTTAGTAGTGATAGAACCCCAGAATGAGTTGGGGCCACTTACAGTCAACCACACAGACTACAACCTCAGAATCCTTGTTATGAGCCTGGCAACAAAGTCTCATACCTCAGCCTGTGTGAATCACACCACATGAAAAGGTGGGGAGGGGTATTAACAACCTGGATTCACACATAATCTAAGGGATTCTGAATAATCCATCTCATTATTAACTTTGAGTTTGCCTCATCATTTTTTGAGGTTTTTATGAAGGAGTGACAGGTGTGTCTGGATACCTCCACTGAAAGCATCAACTGTCCTTCAGTTGGACAGCAAAGACCATGCCCACAGTTGTGGCCACCGCATCATGCTCAATGCAAATTCAGTTGTATATTCTACGGGATTCCAGTTGGGTAACTAGGTTAGAGGTCAGCTCATGGTGATATGATAATAAAATATTATTAGAATGCAAGTGTGCCTGTTAATTTGCATGTTGTCTGTGGCTGCTCCCATGCTGGAGTGACAGAACTGGGTACCTTGTGCCTATGGTAGAGACAGTGTTATCCTATAAAGCCTGAAATATTTACCATGGGGCCTCTTATAAAGGAGCACTTGCCGACCCTGACTTGTGCCATAAGAGCTCAACTCCTTTGGTAAACATCTTGTAAATCCTTTGGAATCTCTCACCAGGCCCTGGATGATATCCAGTACACTAGAGAATAAAAGGATCAAGTTATCAGAGCTAACGGAGACCTCAGATAGAATTCACTCAATTCCTTTAGTTTAGAGATGAAGACACACAAGCAACCAGCTCCAACCAACAACATGGCAGGAAGCAAAAGCCCCTCCTCACAAAAAGAAGTTTCCTGATCACCATTGTCTTGCCTCATTACTCAAGCATTTTTTAAATATGTGAGATGCAGAGATACACATATCGAAAAGGTTTGATAGCAACACCAATGGTTGTGCAAAGGATGTGTTTCAAATACTATGTAGATGCAGGCTTTCAAGACTTATGACCTCATATGTCAAGAGAAAAATATATACTTTAGGATTGCGAGGTTTAATTGTTAGCTGAACACAGCTTAGCATTACCTGGGAAGTGAGTCTTCATGAAAGATTGTCTACAATGGGTTAGCTTATAGCAGACTGTATCAATTAAGTTAATTGATGTGGGACAACTCAGCCCACTATGAGAAGCACCATTCCCTAGGTAGAGGGTCTGGAATTGTGTAAGTGTAGAGAGACTGAGCTGAGTACAAGTAAGTGAGTAAGCATGTATACTCCTGAGTCTGGCTGTGATGTGACTAGCTGTTTGGAGTTCCTGTCTTCATCTCCCCACAGTGATGGACTGTAACCTAGAATTGGAAGCCGAAACAAAGCCCCTTTCCTCCCAAGTAGCTTTTGACCGCATTTTATCACAGCAACAGAAATCAAACTAGACTACTCAAATAAAATTTACATGTGGATCCGATCCTACATAGCACGTGCATCTTTGTGTCTATATGAAATAAACACAAGGTAATATGTATGCAATAATGAAATGATGATGTGTACACTCCTTTGCAGGAAGCAGGCAGCATGAGGAGACAATCTACCCAAATGAGATGCTAAGATCACCATTTTAGAGAATTAATGTCCTACTGGCTTGAACCCAAGTGAGGAGAATCAGCAAGAGGAAGAACCGTGGCACCAGCAATCTTTATCCTACCTCAAGTGAGCCAGCTCATCCCTACATTCTAAGCCGGTCATCAAGTAGATGACTCTGCTAAGCCCCTCCTTCTCCCCATCTATTGAACGGTATACTCACTTTTTTGACCCAAAGCATTTACCGACTAAGCCATTTATATCCTACTCTGGAGTGAAAGATGCCTCATCTGTGTTGGGAGTTTTTCTTGGTGCGCAGGTAATGGCTTCTCAGGAGCACAGGCTTATATGAACTTCATATTGTTCTCTATGGGGACCCAAGGTGAGAGGGGCCTCCAAGGGCTGCCCCAAGGTTTTCTCTAGCAGTATTCTAGTGAGGGGAAGGAGTGCCAGAAATTTCTAGGACCGTGACAGGGGTGGAGACACTGACGTCATTTCCTTATCTGCCCCGAAGCAGGTCTGTGGGGGATATTTTGCTGCCTTTGAGTCATGAGGAGTGTTCCAGGGATACCACTTTTGTGAATTGCCCAGAAACCCTTTAGCTTTTCTCAGCCTCATAAGAATCCTGCCCAGCCAATCAGATTCTGGGAGGTGTGGCTCAGTTGATAGTGTACTTGCTTAACACGCACCTTCCTCTTGATACCAGCACCCCATAAACCAGGCATGGCCATACATGCTTATAATTGTAGCACTCAGCAAATGAAGGCATGAGGATCCAGAGTTCAAGGTCATCCCTAGTTTAAAGAAAGCTTGATGCCAACCTGGGATAGCTGGTCTCAAAATAACCACATACAAAACAACAATGGAAGCTGTAAAGTATGACAATGAGCAAGGGCCACACGACTCTCCACACGGTTGTACACTCCCAGAGTCTTTCTCTACAGGAAAAATCTGACTGATGCCTTTGAGACAACCAGCAACAGACTGATGTCTCCTCTAGTTACTGAGGCAAATCCCAAAGACACCATGGTTTCTGACTTCCCTGTTCTGACTAGCAATCACATCTCGAGACCACCCCTCCCTTTTTGCTGTTGGTGTTCACAGGGCCTTTACTCACTGATGGTGTTAGAAAGCATTGGTGTACATCTGGGAGGAAGGATGTAGCACAAACAAGCTATCTATCTCCATAGCAACCTCCCAAATTGGTCTCTTAAGAGACCGTAACTGGACAAGGGTTTCCCTCCCTCTCATTCCAGGTAATGGGCTATTTGTCAGGCACTGTTCAGTGCACATTTTCCCTCCTCCACCTTTTGTGCTATTTCTATAGTTAAATTCTTGGTTCATTCTTCCTCATCGCTGCCTGATGATGGGGAGAAATGGAAAACAGTACTGTAAGGTCCATAGAGTTCAGAAAAAACAACTGCACCAAATGTAGGTGGCCATGACCGTGATGTTACAGAAACCTCCTTACGCAGGTGCCTTTTCAGATGCATCTACTGGATCAGTAGATTCAGTGACATCAGTAGCGGCTGGTGAACTATGGCTAATTAAGCACTTCTCTCTCTCAGAGATGCCTCGTGATTTATTAGGGGATGACCTGCATTCCCCTTAAATTCAAATGTTGAAACTTTATCTTGAAGGTGATGACAGCAGCGTTAGGAGATAGGAATTTGGGGAGAAAGTTAGGTCAGGAGAGAGCCACTAGGGATGGCCCATCCCATCAATTGAGAACACAACCCAAAGATGACAATTATGAATCAGAAAGCAGGCTCTTACCAGGTATCTAATCTGCCAGTGCCTTTACCTTGGACTTCCAAATCCCCAGTACTAATCAAAACAGTTCTCTTGTTTATAAGCTCTCTAGTCCATCATCTGTGTTAGAACCCTTACTTACAGCTCCATCTACCTTCCCAACAACCTCTAGAGAGAGAGAATGCTCTTAGCCCTAGCCAACCAGAGGTCTTACTTGTTAGGGAATACAGCCTGGTATTTGTCACCAGCCTTGATTCACACAATTCCATCATCCACCTGGACCATTCCATTTATCTTCTTCCCGCCTCTTATTGCTTCATCTCTTTTACCAACTCATTCTATGCCTCCTCCTTAACTCTGTTAATGCACCGTACTTACTTCTTCCCATCTTCTCCATGGGCCCTCTTGTGGGGAATGCATTTCTTCAATCATAGCTCTGAGAAGTCCAAATCCAAAGCCCTGACCCTGACAACCGTGGATCTTGATTCCAGTTATCAGGCCTTGTCATGAAGATTTATATACAATTGTCCTGTCAATGTTTCAAATTTAACTCTTGAAATCTCCCTAATTTCTTTTTGACAGGGTTTCTCTGTGTAGCCCTGGCTGTCCTGGAACTCACTCTGTAGACCAGAATGGCCTCGAACTCAGAAATTAATTTCATGACCAACAACTCTCTTCCTCACAGCCCTGGTTTTACGGCAAATTCATAGTGTTTCAGCATGGAAAGTCGTCTTAAAGCTCAATGAATTCATTTCCATTCAGTGCGCTACACTGGCATCATCGTAGACCATGATGTCAAGCATATCCATGATGTCATCATTCCTAAATGACAACTCATCTCTCCAGGTACGAATTCACCATGTTACTATGAGGCTCTGATGCTCCTCACATGCTGCACAGGCTTCGTCCAGACACTCTTCCACACTCCCCCCCAACCCCCTCGGCCACTAAAATCTACTTGGGAGTAGAACGACTTCTAATACGACTTCTGCAGTGTCGGGCTTGCCTCAAGGCTCTCCTTGCTCTCCTGTGGCCATGATAGCCATGGTGGCCATGCCCACAGCAGCAATAGAAAAATAGTAGCTTTTCCCCTTTCATCCACACAGCTCACTCTCCAAAATCTCTGACTGAGATTGTCTGCTCAGAGCTGGCCACACTAGAGGATTTCTAGAGATTAATGTGAATAGAAAAAAAGAGATGGTTTTTATGGTTGCTGATCCCATTGCGTAGGAGAGCAATGTGGTAGAGCAGAACCAGGATCCAGACTTTACTACCATCTTAACGTATCACGCAACATGGCAGATAAGCCTTCCTATCCCTGGACCATGGGCACACACTTCTAGTGACTTTTATTACCTACAAGGGAGCACTGTCAAACAACATTCCTCATCTTGTTGTTCCTTATGGCTTATCTCCAACAGCAGCCATTGTCCTGCAGGCCCCATTCCTGGCAGACAGCCCGTTATGACTCTAGGTCCTGAACTGCTTCACCCTGCTTACCTATCCCAGCCACCTGAGAATCCTGAATTCTAATCATGCCTCAAGGTTCATCTATGAGGGTCTCAATCCCTCCCAGATTACTGTCAGGGTCCTCCCCAGGGTCCTCCCAATGAGGCCACCCTGGTCCCACCATCTGCACCCTTCACCTTGCATCCTGTCACGTCCTGTGATGTGTATTCAATACAGCTCCCTCACTGCATGTTCCTCCCGGACGGACTGCTGTGATCACCTTTGTTCTGAACCCCTCCCTTACTTTCCTGCTTTCGGAGTCTGGCACCCGGGAGTGCTTCATAAACATCTTTGCTAACTGCTTAATTCGTCAGCTGAAATGCCCCATGTCCTAACTCCTCAAATTCTATAGCTAATATCTCTTATTGTCCTGGCTTTAAAAATTGCTTGTCACTTCCTTATTGCTAAGAAAAATCATAAGAGAAGAAGACGGGGGGGGGGGGGGGGGGGCAAAGCATTCCTCCCTTTCCTGGTTTAGCTGAGTCCAACGTGGGATTCACACTAATGAGCATAGTTGCCTTTGACTCCTCCATACTGTGAAATGCAGGCTTCAGCAGGGTCCAGCTTTCACTTTTGCCCTTTTGATCTCCCGTGGGCTCATTTAGTCCCTTTCAACCAGGTTTGAGCCAGTGGTTCTTCATCTTTGATGAACCACAAAAAGACCTTAGGATAGATAACTTTGCAAGGATACAGTTGCTTGTGTCTCTTCTCAACTTCCCTAAATCTAAGTCTAATGGGAAAAGGACTGAGGGAGATCACATGGAGAAAATCTGCAGGAGGGTCCATGCCTCCAAGGCTGAGGCCCTCCATCTTCATCAGGGTTTACTAGGACTAGATTGGTAAGTAAAATCCAGACTTTTCCTCTGTCATCAGTGCTAGAGGGTGTTTCTACAGGTCTCTCTCTCTCTCTCTTTCTCCTCCTCCTCCTCCTCCTCCTCTTCTTCTTCTTCTTCTTCTTCTCTCTCTCTCTCTCTCTCTCTCTCTCTCTCAAATAAAGCTCTTATCTGAGTTCTGGAGGAAAAAATCTTGTTTGTCCTTAAATAACTTCACATCTTGGAACTCAAATTGTCTTTCAAGGAAAAATATATGTTTCTAACTTCCCCAGAGTCTGCCCGAGGCATTTAATTCTTCAGTATGTTGAATAGGCTTCTTCTGAATTCCTGGGTGGCAAGAGACCTTTTATACACCCATACTGCTGGGAAGCTCATGTCTGTTTGTATTTCGTCCAAGAGCCTCTACATCTATGAGGGGCTTCTAAGTTGTGACAGGGTGAGGAAATATTAAGAGTAAACCAGGGTACCACCAGAAACAAAGGGCCTAGACTACAAAGTCTTCTTTCTCACCCAAAAGGGTCAAAGTTACAGACAATTCTCAAGTGAGGCTGGGAGACTCATTCCAGAGCCCAGAGACAGGAAACAGGAAATGGAGCAGAGCCCTGAAGTCCCATCCTCTTTGGAAGCAGTCGTGTTGAAGCTCTATTGAATGAGGGAGCAACCTCCAGGAAGAATCAACCCTAGAATCAATGATGGGTGAAGAGACCCCTACTCTAGTGACACCAACCACACCCTTTAGACAATGGCCTCTGTTGGTGAAATGTCAGTCCAGTCAGAGGACTGGGATATAGGAATATCTGCTGTGGGAGCAGCTGCTTGGTCTGTGTCACAGCTCCATCAATGAGACCAAGGGCAAATGAGAGTAAGCTATGACTTCCTGTACCATCCAAGGGAAGAGGGTGCATGCCTTTGATGTTTGCCCTTACAAAGAGTTTGCAGAGGAAGCCCTAGTTATTCACCCAAATTTATACACAGCAGAACAAAGCCATAAAATATGCATTGCTGTTATTAGCACCCCACTGATTAAAAGGGAGCAAGGAAAGAAAGAAGGAAGGAAAGGAAAATAAAGAAGGAAGGAAGGAAGAAAACTATGGTCAAACAACCTGTTATAGGCCTTGCAGCTAGAAAACGACAGCCTGACAACTGTCACACTTTTCTATGACTATAGGTTTAGCACCTGACTTCTCAAAGAGAAGCAAGAATAAAAAGCTTTCAATCTGAGTACTCATCTAACTTTATTGACTCTGACCCAGATGGACAGAGCCAGTAGACAGCCAAACACAGAATGCAGGTCTGCAGGGAGGCAGGAGCTGATGACACTGATAGGGGATCCTAGCCTCTGTAGACCCATGGTCACCCCACACTCTGCCATAGTGCCTGAGATGGATACCATTCAACCTTTGGCTACCTGGAAAGGAAGCACTGGTGGTTCCCATAGATGTTAGGTATGGGGATACAGAGAGGAAATCCTGATGCCTGCTAGAAAACCAGCTAGGCTGTCCAAAGACCTTCTCCTCCCTCCCTCTGTATTCCAATAGACCCAAATCCTGCAGTCTCACTCCTAGTGATGCAATGGATTATCAGATACAACCCCCTTTACCTTTGCTTACATGCCCTGTGGATCCCACAAACCATTCCCTCTTAACCTCCCTCCTTCCACTCATCCCTGTATCCCAGCCTCCAACACCAGTAGGCATTCCCTGTGAAGACACCAGCGGAGCAGGCAAGTAAAGCAAACAACACACAGTCATCACATTCTCTGAAAATCCAGAGAAAAAACATAAACCAAGGAATAAAGCATTCACCCAACAAAGACAAACCCAGAAATAAATACCTAGTCCTAAATCACTTCAAACCCAGGTGCTTAGACTCCAGTGTAAAAAACACAACCAATAACAGCCAGGGCAAAATGTCTCCACTAGAGCCCTGCTATCCTATCACAGCAGGCCATGCATATTTCAACATTGCTGAAGTCCAAGGAAAAGACCTTAAAACTAACTATATGATGATGACAGAGGTCATTAAAGAGGAAATGAATAAACATCTTAAAGAAAGCCAGAAAACCACAAACAATTGGAGGAAATGAATAAATCCCTTAAAGAAAGCCAAGAAAATACAAAGAAACAACTGAAGGAAACCCATAAAACTGTTCAAGACTTAAAAATAGAAGTAGAAGCAATAAAGGAAACACAAAGTGAGGGAATTCAGGAAAGGAAAAGTTTAGTAATTCAAACAGGCACCAGAGGAGAAAGTGTCATCAACAGAATACAAGAAATGGAAAAGAGAATCTTAGGAATCGAAGATATGATAGAAGAAATAGATACATCAGACAAAGAATGTGTTAAATCTAAAATTTCATGAGACAAAACATCCAGGAAATCTGGGACACTATGGATAAACCAAATCTAAGAATAATAGGAATAGTAGAGGAAGGGAAAGAGGAGGAGGGGGAGAAGGAGGAGGAAGAGGAGGAGGAGGTCCAGCTCAAAGGTCAGGAAAATATTTTCAACAAAATTATACAAGAAAAATTTCCTGACATAAAGAAGGAAATATCTTAAAAGATATAAAAAGCATATAGACCACCAAATAGTTTGGACCAGAAAAAAAGTTCCCTTTCCATATAATAATCAAAACAACAATCACATTGAACAAGATTAAAAACTACAAGGTAAAGGAGCAAGTAGCATACCTACAAAAACAGATCTATTAGAATTACACCTGGTTTCTCAATGGAGATTCTAAAAGCCAGAAGGGCCTGGACAGATGTGCTTCAGAATCTAAGAGACCACAGAGCCCCCCACCAGACTACTAAGCCAGCAAAATTTTCAATCACCCATAAATAAAAAAAAATAATTTATTCTATAAAAAAATCAAAATTTAAACAATATTTACCCACAAAACCAACCTTACAGAAGGTGCTAGAAGGAAATCTCCAACCCAAAGAGGTTAACTATACCCATGAAAACACAGGGAATAAATACATCTCACACCAGCAGAACCAAAAGAAAGGACACAGACACACACACATACCACCACCATCACCACCACCACCATCATCACAACCACTACCACCACTATCAACACCAACAAAAATAACAGGAATCAACAACTACTGATCATTGCTATCTCTCAAAATCAATGGACTCAATTCCCCAATAAAAAGACACGAGACTAACAGAGTGGGTGTGGAAACAGGATCTATCCTACTGCAAACAAGAAACATCAAGGATAGACATTACCTCAGGGTCAAGGGTTGGAAAAAGATATACCAAGGAGATGGACCTCAGAAGCAAGCTGGTGGAGCCATTTTAATATCGAATTGACTTCAAACCAAAACCAATCAAAGGAGATGAGGAAGGACACTGCATACTCATCAAAGGAAAAATCCACCCAAATGACATTTCAATTCTTAATATCCATGCCCCAAACACAAGGGCACCAAGTTTGTAAAAGAAATACTACTATAGCTTAACTTACAATTGACCCTCAACACTTGTAATGGGAGACCTCAATATCCAACTCTCACCAATGGACAAGTCTTCCAGGCAAAAACTAAACAGATAAATACTGGAGCTAACAAACATAAACCAAGTGGACCAAGCATGTATTTACAGAACATTTCACAAATATATATTTTCATCCCAGCACCTCATAGAACTTTCTCCAAAACTGATGACATACTCATACACAAGCCAAGTCTCACCAGATCAACAAACAAACAAACAAACAACCCTGAAATAACACTATGCATCCTATCCCTATCAGACCTCTATGGGTTAAAGCTGGATATCAACAACAACAGAAAAAGAAACAGAAAGTTTAAAATCTCATGAAATCTGAACAACTTTCTACTGAAGGAAAGATAGATCAAGACAGAAACAAACAAAGAAAGTAAAGACTTTCTAGAATTCAATGAAAATGAAGGCACAACATACCCAAACATGGGACACAGTAAAAATGGTGCCTACATAAAAATACTGGAGAGATCTCATATGAGCAACTTAACTGCACACCTGAAAGCTCTAGAACAAAAAGAAGTAAACACACCCAAGAGGGGGATACAGGCAAGAAATAATCAAACTTCAGGGCTGAAATAGATAAAATAGAAACAAAGAAAACAATACAAAAGTCAACGGAACAAATAGTTGGTTCTTTAAGTAAATCAACAAGATAGACAAACTCTTATTCAGACTAACTAAAAATCAGAGAGAGTATATCTAAAGTAATAAAATCAGAAACAGAAAGGGAGATAAAACAGCAGACACTGTGGACATCATAAAGATATACTTTAAAAATCTGTACTCCACCAAAGTGGAAAATCTAAAAGAAATGGATGATTTTCTCAATGGTACTCTATATCAAAGTTAAATAAAGACCAATAAACAACTTAAATAGACTTACAACTCCTAGTGAAATAGAAGCAGTCATTAAAAGTCTTACAACAACACAACAACAACAACAACACCCAGGGTCAGAAGGTTTAACACAGAACTTCACCAGACTTACAAAGAAGAGTTTATGCCAGTACTCCACAAATTATTTCACAGCATAGGAACAAAAGAAACATTACCAAATTTATTTTATGAGGCTACAATTACTCTGATACCTTAACCACATGAAGACTCAACAAAGAGAATTACAGACCAATTTCCTTCACAAACATAAAAGCACAAATACTCAATAAAATACTTGGAAACAATCAAATCCAAGAACACACCAAAAAGATCATCCACCATAATCAAGTAGGCTTCACATCAGAGATGCAGGGATGATTCAACATATGAAAACCATCATATAAATAAACTAAAAGGAAAAAAAAACACACTCACAATCATCTTATTAGATACCCAAAAAAGTCTTTAACTCCTCCTTCATGATAAATGTCCTGAAGAAATTAGGAAAAAGAGGGACTTACCTAAACATAATAATTTACAGCAAACTTAAAACCTACATCAACTTAAATGGAAAGAAACCCAAAGCAATTCCACTAAAATCAGGAACAAGACAAGGTTTCCATTATATTCAATATAGTACTGGAAGTCCTGGATAGAGACTTCTATTGGAAGTTGGAAAGGAAGAAGTCAAAGTATCACTATTTGCAGATGATATGATAATACACATAAATGGCCCCCAAAATTCTACCAGAGAACTCCTACCACTGATAAACACCTTCAGCAAAGTGGCAGCCTACACAACAGGATGAGATTTTCCACATTGGAAAGAGGACTAATATCCAAACAATATAAAGAATTCAAAAAATTAGACATCGAAACAGCAAAACATCTAATTTTAGAAAGGGGATACAAATCTAAACCGAATATTCTCAATGGAGGAATCTCAAATGGCTGGGGAACACTGAACTGTCAGAATGGCTAAGATCAATAATACAAGAGACACTCATGCTAGAGAGAATGTAGACCAAGAGGAACATTCCTTCATTGCTGGCATGGGTAAAACGTGTGCAGACATTATGGAAATCAGTATGGCTGATCTTCAGAAATGGAGAATCAATCTATCACAAGGCTCAGCTATACCACTCCTGGACATATACTCAAAGGGCACTCCATCCTACCACGCGGACCCTTGCTCAGCCATGTTCACCATAGCCTTATTAATAACAGAAACTTAAAACAGGCTAGATACCCCTCAATGGAAGAATGGATAGAAAAACTGTGCTGGTAATTTTACATTCAGAGTATTACTCAGTTTGCTTGTTTTTGTAAAATGACACCACGAAATTTGAAGGCAAATAGATGGAACTAGAAAAAATATCATCACGAGTGAGGTAACCCAGACCCAGAAAAACAAATACAGTATCTATTCACTTGTAAATGGATATTAGATGTTAAGTAAATGACAACCAAGCCACAATCCATAGACCCAGAGAGGTTAGGTAATGAGAAGGGCTCCAGGGGGAAAACATGGATCTCCCTAGGAAGGGGAAATGCAATAGATTTTACAGGTGGACTGGGGCTGATGGTGATAAAAGCAGAAGCAAGCAAGTTGTAAGGAGAGATGAGAAGAAGAAGGGAGAGATAGATGGAACTGGAGGCATCTGGAGGCTGGTGTGGGAACCCAGTGCTGTGGAAACTTCCTGGAATCTATGAAGGTGACCCTAATGAGGACTCTTAGTAATGGAGGCTATAGAGTCTCAGCTGACCATCTCTGGTAGCCAGGAAAGACTTCCAGTGGATGGTCTGGGTCGCATTCAGTTGAGTTGTTGGCCAAAGGGATCCCACAGAAATCCCCAAACAGCCCAGACTGATGTTAAAAGACAAAGGGTTGCTCTCTGAAAACTGACAACAGGATCCCATTGCTGAGGACTACATCTCATTGAACATGGAGTCGCTGAGCTGGTGCCTACATGGAATCTTCACTCCTATGTTCTCCGTTTGGTGCAGAAACATAACTCTGCAGGCTACCAAAAGAGAAACATGGACATCAATTCAAGTCACAGAACTTTTGACCTACAATCCGTCCTCCCTGCAAAATATGCTAGAGCAATGGTGGCACAGAACTTGTGGGAGAAGTCAACCAATGTTTGGTTTGACTTATGGCCTACTCTACAAGAAGGAACCCTTACCCAATACTGCTTGGATAACCAAGAATCAGAGACTAGATAGCCCAGAGACCTAGGGTAAAAACCAAACACAACCCAACTTTTAAAAAAATCAATAAAATGATTCCTAATGATATTTTGCCATACTCATAGATCAGTGCCCTGTTCAGTCATCATCAGAGAAGATTCCTTGAGAAAAAAATAAAAGAGATCATAACCCTGGAATGTTAAGAAAGAGAAACCAAGTAGCTAGTGAGTTGAAGGGAAGAGTAAAATCTGAACAAAGGCTAAGAAAATGGTTCAGTTGATAAATGCCTACATGATGCAAGCTGGAAGGTAGGAGCTGAGATCCCCAGGCATCCAAGTAAAAGCCCGATACAGTGCTCATCTGTAACCCCATGCTGGTGGAGGCAGAGACAAGCAGATCCTTGGAGCTGACTAGATGAGCTCCAGGTTCATTGAGAGACCCTTTCTCAAATGATAAGATAGAGAATAACCAAAGAAGAAACCTCTGACCTACACATGCATGTGCACACATGTACATATTCACCAACATACATGCATGCACACACACACACACACATACATATACCTATAGGCATATACACCCCTTACACATGCACACACACACACACACACACACATACACACACCCCTCATAAAATAACATGCCCGAAGGGACCAGGCCATCAGACCAACACAGCAGCTGATGGCTATTCAGGACCACTAGCAGGCTCCATCCTGCCTGTTCTGGAAACCAGAAGAGCACACTCATGACTTGACTGATGCTCTGCTCCACTGTCAGAGCTTTTGGGGGTCACTGGTAAAGAGAACAACTAGTTATTTCCATCAGACAATCAGAAGGATTGTTTTTGTCTCTCACCACATGCACATGGTGTTGATAACTATTTGACTAGCCACATCCACGCATGGACTGTTCTAGAGTTCTGTGGAGAGATTTCCTAACCAGCCCAGCAGCTCGTGTTAATTGAGTTGAGCTTTCTATCCACAGCCCTCCTGATCACTACACCCCAAGTTTAATAAGCAGTCAGGATTTTAACATACACTCTTTCAGCAGTAGCAGAAGCTGCCTGCTCTGCACACCCTGGCTGTTCAGAAGGCCTGTGCACTAGAGTTGCCCCAGGGTAGCAATGAAAAGACTGCTCTGGGCTATGCCCAAGGGGGCTGATGTCACCAGCCTGGGGCATGTCCTGGCACAAGAGGCTTTAACTCTCCCGAAGTGACTGTTGTTCATACAGCCCCCCCAAGTTTGAGAATCCATAGTTCCAGCCCCAAGAAATGACTGTAGGGGATTTGTTCACCACGATTTTCTCTCTTTGGTACTTTTCTGTTTCTGATATCTAGGGTGGGACTGAGAGTGGAGGGAGATCCTGATCTAGCCTTCTCAGGATGTCCGGTGAATGCTCAAATTGCTTTCTGTTTCCCTTTCACTCCCTCGCTCTCTCTACTTTCTTTTCACCAAAACACATTCACTTCCTCCTCTAACCTGGTGCCCTCCCGTTATGATCAAAGTCCAAGGTACAAATGATCTCACCCATTCTCAAAATATCCCTGCAAGAGAGGAGGGAGCAAAGCCTCTGCTCTCCAAGGGAAATCGGGGACACACAGATCCAAGCAAGGCTCTATCTGCCAAGCACACCACTAACAGGAAGATGGAAGATAAAGCGTCTGTAGGCATCTTCAATACACAGCACCTATATGTCCCTGTAGAACTTGCATAGCAAGTTGGTGCTGACTGCATCTGCTTAACCAGAGCACCACACATCCACACAAGCCTGTCACATCTATTCTTTCAAGCTAAGCACCGGAAACAGTTCCCTTCACTCTCCAAGTATCTTGGCTTGGACAGTGGATTGTTAGTATCATTGTTATTAGTTACAAACATGTTTTGGCTAAAGAAGATTCTGGAAGTTGAGTAATTCGTTCAGCATCATCTAGCTCTTGGAGGCAGAGAGATGAGTTGGTTGCAGCTTTTATCTGTAACATCTGAGAGCCTAACTTGTCCAACAAACAAACAAACAAACAAACAAAACAGACAAGGGGCTTACGGTGGAACTCTGTGGAGTGTTTGCCTAGCAAGCATGAAATCCTGGATTTGACTTTCAGTATCATGTATATTGGACATGGTGTCACCTTCCTTAGCATTGGGGATTAGGAAGGATTAAGAAATCAAGGTCAGTGGTGGTGGCACATGCCTTTAATCCCAGCACTCGGGAGGCAGAGACAGGCAGATTTCTGAGTTCGAGGCCAGCCTGGTCTATAGAATGAGTTCTAGGACAGCCAGGGCTACACAGAGAAACCCTGTCTCAAAAAACCAAAAAAAAAAAAAAAAAAAGAGAGAGAGAGAGAGAGAGAGAAAGAAAGAAAGAAAGAAAGAAAGAAAAGAAATCAAGGTCATTTTGGGAGTTCAAGGCTAGCCTGAGCTACATGATATGCCAGTAAATGAAGAGAACAAGGACTGACATCATAGCATTTGGGGAAGGATGGGGTATTTAGCATAGGAAGTGCCAGAGCCAAGGCTGGAATCTACATGGGGTTTTCCTGCTACTTCAGGGCATTTCCTACACCCTCTATGAGCACAGGCTTGCTCAGTGACATCATGATACTAATCCCTTTTCTTGTTTCCCTGGGCTACTGGAAGGGAGCAGACCTCAGCTCACCAAGGGCTGTGACTGCAGGTAACAGAAGATCCCGTGGGTCATAATGAACTGTTTTCTTCATTTTATATAGGAGTGAAAGAATCTTCATGAATAAAGATGTGAAGCTCCAGTGAGATAAACCCTCACTGTGCTTCACATGCCCTAGAATGCTGCTGTGTATCTCTACTATGACTATTAATATCACTGCAGTAGACACAGATGAGAAGCACTGTGCACGGCAGGGGAACTAGAGTCTTCAAATCTCACAGGACAGTTGTTTAGACAGGAAGACCCAGTGTTGTGCTGAACTGGAGAGGGGTGGTCTTATTGAAAATGAACTATATCTTGGCTCCTCCTCTACCTGAGTTTCCTCACAGGGATCAACCAACCCTGCCCTTCAGAAAGCACCTCTGCTACCTAACACCAGATGCCAGAGACTTTCCTTCTGTGGAAATCCAGAATGGAGACACTGAGGATTTGGGGAAAGTCTGATTCTGCAAGCCAGGCAGAATCCTGCTCCCCTAAAATGACACCATTGGAGGCTCAGAGAAACACCCTCACGTTAAACACAGGTGTTTGTTTGTTTTTGTTATGCAGGACAGGGTTTCTCAATGTAGCTCTGGCTGTCTTGGAACTTGCTCTGTAGACCAGGCTGGCCTGGAACTCAGAGATCTGCTGGCCTCTGACTCCGGAGTGCTGAGATTAAAGGCATAGGCCGCCACCACCCAGCTGACCAGTTTTTATGTATACCCTATGACCATAACAGTAACCAGAAGCTCAAAAATGAGGATGGGCATCAAAACATGTCTCTGCCATCAATCTGGTCTCAGTGTCACAAAAGCCTGCTTGGCTCTTAAGAACTGCTTTTCTTTGAGAAAACCGGTAGGTGACAGCACAGACATTCTAGAATTCTTCGGGGGCTACTTGAGCTGTGGAGTAAGCATTTTTATATAAGTAGACAAAATCTCTGAATGCTGCCAACATGAAATTCCAAGATACAGGTAGAGTTGGTCTCCGTGCTTAGTGCAGGGCAAAGGGCTCCTTTGGCTCAAAAGAACCAATTTGTGTTTGAAATCTCTCTCAGGGAACCTGACACTTGACGCTCCTACTCCCAGGGAATCTGAGTAAGTCCAAGACTGGCTCTCTTAAGGAAAGCAGCAAGGTTTTCTGAACTCTGTGTCCATCTACCCTCCCTGCTATGGGCCTGGGTGCCCAGGACCCCATCACCCCATCCTGCCCAGACTGGGAGGCAATAGAGCCTTGTTCTTACCTAGGTCTGCCAGCACACTTAAAACTGCTGCGTGGAGAATATCAACATCACTTTGTAGATATAAAATAATTTGCAACAGATTATATATGTTAAAAATTCAATATGTATATTGAAGTGTGTGTGTTTGTGCGTGTGTGTGTGTGTGTGTGTGTGTGTGTTTCAAAGGTATCAAAAAAGAAAAGATTGTTATTCAGGTTTACACAAACCTAAACCTTTCTGCTGAAGTCTATTCAACACGTTTGGAAACAGGTGGTTTAAGCAAATTGACACCTTTCTGCTTCCAGGTTATATGCATGTCCTTTAGACCCAGTGTGTTCTCAGCGCTCTGCACTCTATTCTTGGAAAACTGCACTAGAAGATTTTATTCCCCTTTGTGAAAGCTCTAGGTAATCAGGCAGTAGAGCTCGCCCCTCCCCCAAAGTCCTGGCGACACTGCAGCCCAGCCCAGAGGCTGCTTTCCTTCGCCTCAGGTTTCCCTGTTTCTGCTTCTGCTGTGTCCCGCAAGGAGGGCTGATCAAATGTTTCTGCCTACACCTGCGAACCCGGCCTCCATCCTCCCTCAGCTTGTAAGAAAAATAATTACAGCTGCTGTCTGGTGTGTGCTACTGCCCACGGAGCGCCCAAGAAGCGAGCAGGTGTGGGGGAGGGGGGCTGGCTTAATTTGGTTCTGCAAGAAGCTGCTGCTTTGCAGCCCAAGTCAGGTTGACTGACAGGTCCCCTGGTTACCTGAGACTGCCCTGCAGAATAGTAATGACAGAGATAATAACAGCAGGGAACTGGGTGTTCATTTGTTTTCTCCTCTACGAGTCACAAAGCAAGAAAATAGCTTTGTGGCCTTCCCTTTTATTTTAGTGCTTCTGAATAAGAGGGGGCTCTAGGAAATGTTATTTTTGTTTTGCCAAAGATATTCATTCCCTCTCTCTCTCTCTCTCTCTCTCTCTCTCTGTGTCTTCCTCCCCCTTCTCCCTCTGTTATAAAAGAAAAGTTTACTAGTCCAGCTAGATTACCCTGTCCCTATATCTGGAGACAACCTTCTTCAACCTAGCCAACATCCTGTCCCTCGGAGCTCAGGATGCTGGGTGGCGACCTGCCCTACAACGTTCGGTAGACTGCGGGTCAACTCTTCAAGAAGACAGCCACCTGCCAGATCGATGCTCACTCCATTCTCCCGGGAGCCCCTTGAAGAAAGGCCACCGGCAGGACCACGAGGGCGCTGGACTGCCCTCCCTAGGGAGGGTCTCAAGTCCCGGAGGGATCTGCGTCCTGACACTTGAGATCTTGCCACCTCCAGCCCGGGAGGAGGCCCGCGAATGCCGACCTACCTTCACGAAGAGCTCGATCTCGGGGTCCCTGTCGTCCCCATTAGCTGTCGCTGAGTCGGTCATGCCGTCGGCGCCCTGGACCACGGTCCCGGGCCGGAGAGGCGCCACCTCTGCAGCGCTTCAGACTCCTGCTCGCAGCGGGGGCCTCTCTTCTGCACAGTGTTTAATATTTTTCTTTTAAGACTACCAGTTTCTCATCAATTTCTCCAAGCAAGGACAGCGATGTCTGAGAAAGCAGAGTCCCAGGTGTCACAGGGAAAGAGTAGACTCCAAGAGCCAGCAGGGGGCTGAAGGGAAAAAAAAGAGCTAAGGGATTGACAACAGGTCCCGAGAGCAACAAGTGCCTGGCTGCTGGGAGGTGTCACAGGATCCGCGACTGTCAGCGATCCCGCGCCGCTGCCGCGGGTGCGCCCAAAAATAGACCGCGGCCGCGGGGCGGGGTCAGTCCGGGCGGGGACTGGAGGTGGGGGGGACACCGTGGGAGCTCAGCATCCGCTGGGCCCAGTCCCATCGGAGATCCCTCAGTGCCTTAGCTCTGACAGAGTTGGCCAAGGCAGTCAGTCCTCAAAGACCAAAAGGATGTCTTGCAAGGCATAATGAAAGAGTGGAGGGACAGACGATGATTCTCAAGGATTTTAAATTTTTTAATTTTGTTTTTTAATAAAGGGGTTCAGCTGGTCCAAGTTATTCTACTAACAAAGTCACGTTACAAAGTTACAACAGCATGGAGCAAAGAAAAGATCCTGAACTCGCAGAGCTTGCCACTTTTGCTCTGTGCAAATAGAGAGGGAGCTGGGCAGGAGCCTGGGAAAGGCGGAGGGGTGAGCCAACAGGGTCAGGTGCAGGACCAGAGATCTGCAGCTCTCGACTTTATGGGGTTGTCCAGTTCCCTTGCTTGGTTTTATTCTTCTCTGCTTTCTTATTCTCTTCCTGCCTCCCGCTCTCCTCTCACCTCCTCCCTTTTCCCTTGTCCTCCTCCTTCTCTCTCTGTCTCTGATTCTATCTCTCTCTCTCTACACACACACACACACACACACACACACACACACACACACTTCTGGAGCCCAGGCTGGCTTTGGCTTTGACCTTGAACAAACTAACTAACTAACTCTCTCTCTCTCTCTCTCTCTCTCTCTCTCTCTCTCTCTCTGGTGAACTATAATACAGAGGGAAAACTGCTCACATCTTACAAGTATAGTTCAATGTATTTTCACCAGCTGCTACCAGCACTAATTGAAGGAATAAAATACTAACTTCTGCTTCCCCCCCACCCCCCGCCCAAGGTAACCATTACCCAGACTTGAAATAGTCTAAGGTAAGAGTTATGGTCAGTAGATTGAGGCTAGTCACCCTGGTTTCTTTCAACCATAATGGCATCGAATCTCATTCGAACCCCCATAGGAGTTAAGGAGCCATGCCTGTTCCTCTCTTTTTGCTATCTACAAGGTAAATGCCTCTCTCCACACAAGTTCCTGATATTGTATATAGTAGAACCACAGACCCTAAGCAATGAGGTCAATTGATCGTGGACTACATAACTTCGAAAACTGAACCCAAACAAACCTTTCTTCTTTTTAAGCTAACCATCTCAGGCATTTAGTCATGGCAGAAACAGTGGACTAGCACAGTGGAGTTCCATGGATGGCCTGCGAAGAGACTGCTTAACACAGTTGGGATGGGAAGAAGATAAGGCTACATGGCCCTAGTTGATTTGGATAAAACTCCCTGGTCATCTCTCTGATAGGCAGATGGAGAAGAGAACAAGGTGTTGTGGCACCACTTACAGACTCCAAGCTCAAGAATCTCATTCTAACTTAAAAAGCATCGCCATGGCAGCAGGCAACCCTTCGGGTGCCTTAGCACTTAATCAAGGTGGGGAGTGATGACTCAGCTCCTCCTTGCTTTCAGGCTCAGGGCAGCTGAGCCTTTAGACAGGCAGTCACCCTCACAGCTGAAACTCTGCAGCGGTGGCCACACAGTCTAGGGAAGGACCAAGTCGACAAAGGGGTCTGGGGCCTTCACTTCATGGTGACGAAGCCTCATGGCTTCCGTGTGCTGGAGTGTAGAGAAAAATTTTAGTATCACTGGAGTAAGTGCAAACAGAATCAGGAACAAGAAGCTTTGGAAGGTCCTTTTCATGAAAGTCCTTTCTAGGAACTTTAGATGATTTTCTTGGCTTGGATGTAGGCAATGTGTGAGATGACCTTCCTTTCCAGACCTCAAACCTGCTAACCCTAACCTGTTAAGCACAGCTAACCTGATTTTTAATTTTCTTGACATATTGGAAAACAGAAAGTTTCTGTTTATTAACATTTCTAGAAATCATCTCATTTGGATATCCCTACAAAGAACTCATAGTTTAAATGCAATAAACTGTGTGTGTGTGTGTGTGTGTGTGACTTAAGTGTAGGTACACACACAGCTGGAGTTACATGAGATGGTAAACCATTTGACATGGGTGCTGGGAACCGAACCCAGGTCCTCTGCATGAGCAGGAAACACTCTTAACTGTTGAGCCACCTCTCCAACCTCTTATGCACCTTGCTAGTCCCTTCCTCACACTGGGTTTGGCCATCAACTATTTTTGCACACAGTTTTAGTATTAGATCCACAGTATGACTTGTGTAAAAGTTTTACTTTTCTACCCAATGCTGCAAAGCCAAGTTGCTTAGGCTCGAGTACAGCTCTGACTAGCAGAAACACTTTACTTCTCATTTTAGCTCACAGCTTTATAAATCCAGTACAAATTTTAGATTAATCTTTATCAGTAAAGAATTGGAAAAATGCTTTTAGTATTCAATCTGACAGCCACTCATGCTAAAATTAGAACCAGAGAGAGGAGGTTAGCATGGCCCAGAGAAGGCTGATGTGAAGGGCTGGAACACCTGTATTCTTGTATGATGATTGAAGGGGAAAGTAAAACATATCTAATACAAGGGTTTATTAATATGAAAAATACAACATAATGAACAAAGGGTAAAGCAATTTCTGTAATTATACAGCTTATATAATTCAATTGAAATGCTAAAATATTCATTGTAAGTATAAGAAAACTTAGGTATAGCTATTGCAAGCCCCAAATAATGACCTACCTTGTACACATACAAAGGTATGTAGCAGAAAAGCAGATCGGGTCTGGAGAGACAGCTCAGCAGTCAAGCATGTATACTGTGCTTCCAGAAGACCCAAGTTCAACTCCTACCACCCACATCCCACCGCTCACAACCTACTGTGCCTCCAGCTCTGGGGACCCTAATACCTTTGGCCTCTGGGGTAACTTCACTCATGTGCACCATATCCACCAGCAGATGTACACATAATTTAAGACAAGTCTTTAAAAATTTTTCAGATAGAAAAGGTGAAGAAATAGCTTGGAAGTTTAGAGAACTTGCTATAACAGGGACCTAGGCTTGAGTCCCAGCACCCACATGGTGGCTCATAGCTATCCATAACTCCCAAGCATCTACATGATGTGCATTCATACCCATAAAATACTCAGAGAGAGACTAATAGTAATTTACATGCCTACATCCAGAAGTACTTAAAATAAATATAAGTGGATCTAATCACAATAATTAAGAGATAGGCATTTTGGAACTAAATAAAATGACCATGATAAGTGAAGTCCCAATTATATACAGTCATAGATCCCACTCAAGCATAGTGATGTTAATAAGTTAAAGCCATAAAGATGTGGAATATAAGCCTACCATACAAATACTGATAAGAAGAAAGTGCTATTACTGTCAACCAAGGCAGACTACAAAGCAAAGGAACTGTCCAAGATAACTGAGATAACTTGGCAACTTTACACTGTTAACCCGAATAGACAATTCTGAGCAATCAACAGAATACACATCATTCTTGAGTTTGCAAGGGAAATTCACCAAAAAAAAAAAAAAAAAAAAAAAAATCTTCTGGTGACAGAAAAAATTTAATTTAATTTAAAATGAAAACATTGAAAAGACACAGAAATAATAGGACATGATTTAAAACCAGAGTTTGAAAAAGAAAAGAAAAGAAAGAAAAAAGAAAGGAGAGAAAAAGAAAAAAATCCACAAAGCTGATTGCTCATGCCCATTTAGATTTTTGACAAGAACAAGAGAGAAGGTATGTTACTAAAATCAGATATGAAAAATGGAGCCATCTGACCAGTGACCACCCCGACTTGGGATCCATCCCATGGGCAGGCACCAACTCTGACACTATTACTGATGCCATGTTACGCTTGCAGGCAGGCGTCTAGCATTGTGGTCTTCTACCAGCAGCTGACTGAGACAGATGCAGATACTTACAGCCAACCGGGGTGAGGTCGGGGACCCCTATGGAAGAGTCAGGGGAAGGGTTGAAGGAGCTGAGGGGGATGGCAACCCTGTAGGAAGACCATCAGTCTTAACTAATTGGACCCCTTGGAGCTCCCAGAGACTGAGCCACCAACCAAAGAGCATACAAGGGGTGATCTGAGCCCCCCATCCCCACCCCAGGGCACATATGTAGCAGAGAACTGACTTGTCCGGCCTCCGTGGGAGAGGATGTAACTAATCCTGTAGAGACTTGATGCCCCAGGGAAGGAGGATGTGGGGTGTGGGGGGAGCCCTCTCACAGGCGAAGAGGGAGGGAATGAAGAACTCTGAGAGGGGGACTGGGAGAGGACAAAAATGAAAGAATGTAATGATCAAGAATAAAGAAAAGAGAAGAAAAATGGGCCCGTCACCTTCATAGGTGTGAGAACACAGAAATGCCTCAAGAGGCTGCACCCAAGTTATATCACTTCCACAAAATGGGTGAAATCTTGAAAGACAAAAACTAGCAAACTCGCTCTCAAGAAAAGGAGGATCACCTGACAGGAAGGTCCTCTATTTATTAAATGTATTTTGTTCTCACTCAAGAACCCGCCAACAAGCCAGCAGCCGAGAGCCTCAAGGTCCAGGTGTCTCACTAACAAATTCTACCAAACATTCAAGACAGGGTGACCCCCGTTCTATACAATCTCATTCAGAAATAGAAGAGGAGGGGACCAAAGAGTCTTCGGGATCCTTAAGGAGTTTTCACAACTCAAGGACTGGAGAGCAACTCATGTTTTAAACAAATATAATAGGCAAACAACATGAACAGACAGGTTATCAAACACATAAACTCGGAAGTACACTTATTCCCTGAAGATACAGGGGTTAAAAGAGAGATGCTCCAATGTGCCCATTAGAAAGGCTGGAGAGATGGCTCAGTGGTTAAGAGCACTGACTGCTCTTCCAGAGGTCCTGAGTTCAATTCCCAGCAACCACATGGTGGCTCACAACCATCTGTAATGGGATCTGATGCCCTCTTCTGGTGTGTCTGAAGACAGCTACAGTGTATTCATATACATAAAATGAATAAATATTTGAAGAAGAAGAAGAAGAAGAAGAAGAAGAAGAAGAAGAAGAAGAAGA
>JADRCH010000153.1:5752243-5777589 GCA_019843965.1 Rhynchomys soricoides | reverse complement strand
AGAGAGAGAGAGAGAGAGAGAGAGAGAGAGAGAGAGAGAGAGAGAGATGTGTTCTGCTCAACAGCTGCATGGACACCATTGGTTCAAACTTATGGAGAAAGAGAATCCCCTGTCAAAGATTGATGCTGAATCTAAGTGATGTCATGTTATTTTAAAGTTTCATTGCCATCAACTTGAACTTAACTCCTTCCCTCCACCCTTACTCACCCTGCCTCATTCTCCAAACACTCACTCCTTTCCTTTCCCAGAAACAGAGTTGAGCAATTACAGTAGCGGACACAAGACCTTGTGCCCTCAGTAAAGCTCGAGATGCCAAGGACCACAGGGTCAAATGATGTCATAGATCCTGCCTCACTCACAGGCATCTGCCTCTTGGGAGGAGGCACAAAATTGAAGGTCAGAAGGGTACAAAATGGCCACGCCAAAGTGGTCTGGTTGAAGTCACCAGTCAACACCAGCTCCTCCCTTGCTCCTTGCTAGCTGATGGTAGAGGTGCTGTGGGCCTGGCCATGTGAAGGCCAACCTTACATGCCTCTCATTCCTTCCTGGGAGGCTGAAGGTGACTGGTACCACTCTCCATTTGATGTCCATTTATACCAGGGTGAATAAAAACTAAGGCAGTTTTATCAATCAACAAACAGAACTGGGGCTGGAAAGATGGCTCAGTGGTTAGGAGCATTTGCTGCTCTTGCAGAGGACCTGCTTTAGGTTCTCTGCACTCTCGTGGTAACTGACCTGCAATTCCAGATTCAAGGCAGCCAATACCCTCCTCCACCCTTTGTGAAACCCATCTTCCCAAGTGTCATACACACATAGTTAAAAATAAAATAAATCTTAAAGCAAGCAAGCAAGCAAACACACCAGCCTAGTACTGATCCACTGCTTGAAGACAAACAGGGGCTGCTAGAAAGGAAAGTGCTTGCCCATTGCATGTGTATGCATGGCTGTTCCTCCCTCATTTGTCACTACTTAAAGACCTTTCTTATTTCCCTTTCCTCTGGCTAGGAATGGGTACCTCTAAGGTGTATACACCTCTGGTTTTCTTACTCTGTATAGTAGTCTTAGGTTGACAGAAAATTTTGAGCAGAAGCAACTGAGTTCTCATATACTCTCTGCATACTCCCCCCTCCTTCCACACACCTGGCCTCCTCAAGAACTGTGCATTGTATTTGCAATGAGAACCTGCCCTGATGTGGAGCAGCCACCAAAAATTCCCACCACCCTTGGCATTGTCCATCTGAAGATTTACTGCTGATTTTATTTTGTTCACATGCATAGGTGGTGATTTGAAAGGAATGGTCCTCATAGCCTTGGATACTTGAACTCTTGGTTTCCTGTTGGTGGAACTGTTGGGGAGGCTACCGGAAGGTACAGCCTTCCTGAGGAAGTATATCACTGAAGGTTGGCTTTCAACATTCATAGCCTGGTTCCACATCCTGTCCACTCTGTCTGCTTCATGCGTGCTGTTGAAGGTGCAATGTCTCAGCCTCCTGCTCCTGCTCCTTTGCCTGCTCTTTGCTGCCATTTCTCCCTGCTGTGATGGAATCCTATTCATCTGGAACCATAAGCCAAAATAAACTCTTTCCCAACTCCTTTGGTCCTGGTGTTTTAGCACAGCAACAGAAAAGTAACGAATGTGTCATTATTTGAATCTTCACTCATGTGTGGGTACCCATGGAGGTCAGAAGAAGGCACCGAACTCCCTGGAGCTGGAGTTACAGGTGGTTGTGAGCCACCCAGTGTCAGTTCTGAAAACCGAACTTAGACCCTCTGTCATTTCTACGTAAGGTGTGGTCCATCTAGCAAGCACCCTTAAATAATAATACTGTTGCATCCAGCTTCTGCCACAGTCATCACAACAGCTGGCCTGAGGGGTATATGGACAGATACTGTTTCCATTCTGCCCATCTTAACAAACTCAGAAGACTCATGTTCACAGATACAAGGTAATCTGTCCAAGCTCCCTACTCTAGAAGGATGCAGAGGTAGGCCTTATCAGGTGAATCCCTGATGCTCACTGCGTCTTAACATTTGCATTGCCTCCCCTAAAACCAAACTGTGACTCATTTGATCGTTAACTATTTAATATGAATTCATGCTCACACAGGATAGGTGATGGCTGACAGAGGCCCTCTTTCAGATCTTACAACTGGCTGATACTTGAGACTACCCACATGCTCTTGGCCTTGACGGGGTAGCCTTATCAACATGTCCCACTGCAAGCAAACCTCTGCTAGGTGGAGAACTGGTCTGTGTCCAAGGAAGAAAACTTGAACACTGGATCACCATATAGCTCATTGTCATTCAGTGGTAAACATCATACTTCTGGGCTTCCCCAGCTCTTGCTGGGGATTCTAAGGGAGTTGAAGGTCTAGGCTGAATTTCATTGGAGATATGCAGTTGTGATGAGGTCTCTCCTGGAGAGAGGCTTTACTCCGGGAGCTGTGGCTGCTTGTGGGTGAACTACGTAGAATGCTAATGCAATTTCTGCCTGAAATTCAACACTTCCTGGACCCACCTGTTTGTTTCAAAGTTTTATTCTCAGCCTTAGCCACTTTGCTGGGGGCCTGATGTCAATGATAATGCTGTCTGATGAGTTGGTCTCTTTGGAGTTTCAGGTTCCTCGAGGCTGACGTACTCACAGTTCTGCTCCCATGGCCTTCCGGCCGAAATCGTCTCCTTGACCCGAATTTTCCCTCCCAGCTAGTGACGTCAGCAGGTATTTCGTCATTCAAACTGGAAGCAGAGCTTATGATTTATGAAATCCATCTGTCAACCCCACCCTCCAAATTTCTGTTTGAAATCTGTCCATTCTTGATGCACACCCCAAGTTGCTGTTTTGCAAAGCTGCTCCCCACCCAGCACGTCCTCAAACTCTATCACCCTATGGTGGATGGACCAATGCTCTCTCCTGTCTGCACTGACCTCCCAGAGGCCCTTTCCTGAGTCATTTTCCAATTCACATTTTCTGTCACTGTCACTCTTTGCCAAAGTCATAAGCATCTCAGTCAGTAGAGAAGGGGAGAGGAAAAGCAGAGGGCTGGAGATAGAGACATTTGGGGACAGCAGTCTCCTGCTTCACATTGGTTTTATAAAAATTCATTCTATTGGGCCCAGGTAAGATTAATTCTCATTCATGAAGAAGTCTGTGCCGGCTCCCAGTCTCTACAGAACTCTTCTGGCTTCACTCATCCAGGGCTTTGCTTTTCTGAAGCACTGGGTATAAAGAGGCCACTGATATTATAAATTTGGATTTGCTTTTCAAGCACCAGATGGGCTTGTTATATCAAAATAGTTTGCTTACTTAGGTTCCATAGCTAGAGGTAAACTCTTGAGAGAAGTTCACTAAAATCACATTCACAATCTAAGGTAGGGGTGACTTTACAGCACTGTATACTCTGTCCATTGGGTGATGAAATGTCACCAGATTTCTAAATAACAATTCAATCTAAATGAGAAAATATGAAAACACGAGACTTTATAGGGAGGAAAAATATCCTGAGTAAAATGTATACGATATTCATCACTAAGAAGTCAAATGTCTTTAAGATAAACTTTCTATTAGTACGAGCACAATTAAACCCTGTATGATACAGCCTATAAAATGTCAAGCATGGGTCTTAAGATACTTCTAGAAAAACATGGAAAAATAAAGAGGAATCTCCCTAGAATTTGTGATTTAAATTGTAAACACATGACAATAGCGGACACTTATGATGTTGGGTTCAGAACAGAAAAAAAATAGAATAAATAAGATATTTAAAACATAGATTCAAACTGTAGCCTGGAAAAGGTTAATAATCAAGAAGTAATTACGTAGCCGAGCAAAGAGTTTAGTCAGTAAGGTGCATGCAGCACGTAGTGACTTGAGTTTGACCCCCAGCAACAATGTAAAAAGCCTGGTGTGGTTCAGGGCATTAATAATCTCAACACAGGCAGGGGAGGGGCAAAAAATGGAGGATCCCTGAGACTTGTTGACCAACCAGCTTAACCTAATCAGCAAGCTCCAAAACAATGAGAGACACCCCCCCCACACACACACACACACATCTCCAAAACAAAATAGAAGGGCTGGAGAGGTGGCTCAACAAATAGGAACCACTAGTCTTACAGAGACTCCAGTTCAATTTCCAAAACCCATGTCGAGTGTCAGGTTGCTCATAATCACTTGTAACTCCAGATCCAGGAGCCCAATGTCATCTAGTGGACTGCAAGAGTAACTGCACTCATATGTGCACATATCACACATGGAAACATATTAAAAAGAAAACAAGTCTTTAAAAAAATTAAGTAAATTCTGAAGAAAGAAATCGAAGAAGACCTCAGAAGATGGAAAGATCTCCCATGCTCATGGATTGGCAGAATTAATACAGTAAAAATGGCCTCTTGCCAAAAGCAATCTACAGATTCAATGCAATCCCCATCAAAATTCCAACTCAGTTCTTCATAGACTTAGAAAGAGCAATTCTCAAATTCATTTGGAATAACAAAAAACAAACAAACAAACAAACAAAAAAACAAATCCAGGATAGCAAAAACTATTCTCAACAATAAAAGAACTTCTGGGGGAATCAGCATCTCTGACTTCAAGCTGCATTACAGAGCAGTAGTGATAAAAGCTGCATGGTATTGGTATAGTGACAGGCAGGTAGATCAATGGAACAGAATTGAAGACCCGGAAATGAACTCACATACCTGTGGTCACTTGATCTTTGACAAAGGAACTAAAACCATCCAGTGGAAAAAAGACAACATCTTCAACAAATGGTGCTGGTTCAACTGGCAGTCTACATGTAGAGGAATGCAAATTGATCCATTCCTATCTCCTTGTACAAAGCTCAAGTCCAAGTGGATCAAGGACCTCCACATAAAACCAGATACACTGAATCTAATAGAAGAGAAAGTGGGGAAAGTCTCGAACATATGGGCTCAGGGGAAAGGTTCCTGAACAGAACACCAGTGGCTTATGCTCTAAGGTCAAGAATCAACAAATGAGACTTCATAAAATTGCAAAGCTTCTGTAAGGCAGAGGACACTGTCAACAGGATAAAACGGCAACCAACAGATTGGGAAAGACCTTTACCAATCCTACATCCAATAGAGAGCTAATATCCAATATATACAAAGAGCTCAAGTAGTTAGACTCCAGAGAACCAAATAACCCTATTAAAAATGGGGAACAAAGTTCAACAGAGAATTCTCAACTGAGCAAACTCAAAGGGCTGAGAAGCACCTAAAGAAATGTTCAACATACTTAGTCATCAGGGAAATACAAAACAAAACAACCCTGAGATTCTACCTCACACCAGTCAGAATGGCTAAGATCAAAAACTCAAGTGATAGCAGATGCTGGCGAGGATGTGGAGAAAGAGGAACACTCCTCCATTACTGGTGGGATTGCAAGCTGGTACAGTCATTCTGGAAATCAGTTTGGCAGATCCTCAGAAAATTGGACATAGTACTACCTGAGGACCCAGCTATACCACTCCTGGGCATATACCCAGAAGATGCTCCAACATGTAATAAGGACACATGCTCCACTATGTTCATAGCAGCTATATTTATAATAGCCAGAAGCTGGAAACAACCCAGATGTCCCTCAGCAGAGGAATGGATACAGAAAATGTGGTACATTTACACAATGGAATACTACTCAGCTATTAAAAACAATGACTTCATGAAATTCACAGGCAAATGGATGGAACTTGAAAATATCATCCTGAGTGAGGTAACTCAGTCACAAAAGAACAAACACTGTATGTACTCACTGATAAGTAGATATTAGCCCAAAATTTCAGAATACCAAAGATTCAATTCACAGCTACTGTTGGACTGAGTGTGGAGTCCCAGACAGAGGAGTTGGAGAAGGGACTGAAGGAGTTGAGGGAGTTTGCAGCCCCATGAAGGGAGCAACAGTGTCAACTGACCTGACCCCCTGGAGCTCCTGGAGACTGGAAGGCCAACCAAAGAATACACATGGAGGGACCCATGGTGCTGGCCACATATGTGGCAGAGGATGGCCTTGTTGGCCATCAGAGGGAGGAGAGGCCCTTGGGCCTGAGGGTGTTTGATATCCCAATGTAGGAGAATGCCAGGGAGGGAAGGTGGGAGTGGGTTGGTGGGTGGGGGAGCACCGTCATAGAGGTAGGGGGAGGGGAGATGGAATAGGGAATTTCCAAAGGGAAGACCTGGAAAGGGGAAAACATTTGAAATGTACATAAAGTATAAAAAAAAAACCAAGTTAAAAACAAGGTGGATGGCTTGTGAGAAACAATGCTCAAGATTATCCTCCAACCTACACACACATGCCCACCAAATGTTCACACAGGCGCACGCACACACACACACACATACACACACGGGGGGAGAGAGAGAGAGAGAGAGAGAGAAAGAGAGAGAGAGAGAGAGAGAGAGAGAGAATAATTAATAATTATTGGGTGGTTCGTGAGGGCATCAATTCACATTTCAGAGACTGAACTGAATCCATACTGTAATAAATGTTAGTCAAAGCAAAAATGACCATCACAAACAGAAAACCATTGCAGAATCAACAGATCATTTTCCAGAAGGAAGAAAACAAACAGTTCTGATTCCCTAACGGACAGTTAGACATAATATGCACGTGTTAGCAGGCCACCGAGACTGCTCAGCAGTAAAGGTGATTGCTGCCAGACCTAATGATCTGAGGTGGATCCTTGGGCCCAATGGTAGAAAGAGAGAACCAACTCTACCAAGTTGCCCTCTGTCACACATACATATACATGTCATGGCACGCACACACACACACACACACACACACAAATAAATAAAAACATAAAACTCTTTAGAATACATGTCAGAATATGAACAATTAAAAGAGCTTTTAATAAACAATATAAGGAAGTTGGAAGATCACGTGCTGGGGATGTTTTAAAGATAGCCTTCGTTTTAACAAGCGAGCATTGACCCGGTTATCTAAGGTTAAGAGTCAACTCATTCAAAATGAGATTGTAGAAAATCAATAGTGCGTGTGCACACAAGGGAATGTAGCCAATCAATCACCGTGTGGAAAAGTGCTCAGTCTCATTAACTAGCAAATCGAAATCGAAAACAAGAGAGCTTTTAATGCTATCACCTGCCAATCACAAGTCAGTGTTAAAACTCTGTGCTGCTCTTCCAGAGGACACAGTTCAACCCTCAGCTCCCACATCAGGCAGCTCACAACTGCCTGTAACTTAGCCTCCAGGGACATTTGATGTCTCTGGTCTCCATGAGCATACACAATCATTCACATAGACCCACATATATACAGAATTAAAAATGAAAACAAATCTCAGAAAGATAACATAACCTAAGGAGTTGGGGGAGGAAGCTTGGTCTACCTAGCATGCAGGAAGCCCTGGGCTAGTTATCCAGCATCCCGTAAACTGAGCAGTGATTCGGCCTGCAGTAATTGAGACAGGCAGATCAGGTTTAAGGTTGAGTTGGAGAGAGAACTTAGTGTTTGCTATGCAGACATGAAATCCTGGGTTCAGATCCTCAACACTCATGTTAAAAGCTGGGTGCTGCAGAGAGCACCTGTGACCTTACAAATCTGGGGATAGTTTAGCCAGATCAACAAGCTCTTGATTCTGTTGGAAACCCAGTCTCACTAAACCAAAGTGGGCAGAGGAGGCACTCCCAAGGCCCCAAACCTTGCTAAGGAACTATTACCAGTTGATGGCTACTGCCAGAAAGGAAGTTACTTTCCTTAAGCTTGTAGCCATTGGCTAGTGTCCAGCATCCTATTGGATGACCTTACTCATGACAGCATTAATTGGATTTAAAGCTGAAAATGAGATCCTTTGGTGAAGAGTGCCAGGGTAGTCAGAGAGAGGGAATAGAAGGACAGATATGATTAAAATACATTGTATATATCTATGAATTTTTCAAAAATTAAATACATTTTAATTATCATAAAAACCATGGTGGACATGAAATTGAGGATATTGGATACTAAGCACTGACCTCTGGATGCATATACACAACCACGTACATACACACAATAATAACAATAAAAACAACAACAATAGTAGTAGTAGTAATAGATAAATAGTGGAGTAAATGGAGAAAACAGAATGCTAAAAATTTGACACTACTGACCATCCAATTTGTTGTTATTCTTTCTAGAACGTGACCCTAGTAAAATATGTCGCATACATTTGACCCAGAAATTAAACTCTGGGGGAATACAAATCAGGAAAACTGCCTCCAAATTTAGAATGGTCTGGAAATAATGTAGGAGTCCTATTTTTAACGGAGAACAATCCAAAGTCACAACAATAGGGAAATGACTGAGAAAATTACGATTGGTCAAGATGATGGAATAATCTATGCTTGAACAATGCCACAAAAACAGATGCTGATGTAGTGTGTTTCTGTCCTTTGGCTGGAAAATAGAAGAGACTATAATGCAAACGTATAGGACCTGACTAAATGCTTCCCAAGAGCTGGCTTTCTTCTTCTGTTTGTGTGATGGGTTCACACACACAGTGGACCCATCAGCCCAGGAAACATCATGGCTGCACTTCAAGCTAAGTCTCCACTCAGATTTGTTTCCCCCCCCCCCCCCGCCGACCAGCACTGAAAAGGGGCCAGCACCCACTCTTTCCCTGGCCTTAGGATCTAACCCAGCTCTTTGCTCCTTATTTTTCTACACAGTGGATAGAAAGAACTTTCCAAAAGAAAAACTGCTTATTAGTTGTTGTTGTTGTTGTTGTTGCTGCTGCTGCTGCTGATGATGATGATGATGATCAAACAACAATCATAAACACCCAGTGGTATCAGTTTCAGTATATACCAGTATATACTCAAATGTGAGTTAGTGCATGGGTGTCTGATGAGAAGATTACTGGCATTGCTGTTTTAAACTTGCTGCTGTTACCTGATTTCTCTATACCTGGGTTGTAGTTAACTTTCTGTTGCTGTGATAAAAACCATGACCAAAAGCAATTTGGAAAGGAAAGGGTTTACTTGGCTTACACAGCCATGTCATAGTCCATCATTGAAGGAAACCAAGGAAGTCAAGAGAGGAATCTGGTAGAAGGAACAGAAGCAGAGACCATGGAGGAAGGCTGCTGACTCGCTTGCTCCCATGGCTTGCTCAGTCTGCTTTAACCTCCCAGGACCATCTGCCCAGAAGACTGGAAATTATTGGAAAAGTTTCCCAGTGTGTCAGGCTCCCCAGCATCAATTATTAATCAAGAAAATGCCCCAGGGGCTGGAGAGATGGCTCAGTGGTTAAGAGCACTGACTGCTCTTCCAGAGGTCCTGAGTTCAATTTCCAGCAACCACATGGTGGCTCACAACCATCTGCAATGAGATCTGACTTCTTCTTCTGGTGTGTCTGAAGACAGTTACAGTATACTTGTAATAAATAAATAAACAAACAAACAAATCTTTCAAAAAGAAAGAAATGGGGAGAGAGAGAGAAGAAAAAAAATGCCCTAAAGATATGCCCACTCGGTAATCTGATGGAGCCAGTTCCTCAAGTGAGGCTCCCTCCTCCCAGATGACTCTAGTTTGCATCAACTTGACAAAATCTAACAAGCAAAACCTCCATTTCTTCAGTTGCAATATGGTATCAACAGTAGTAACACTCCAATCTGTTGTTGCAAGGGTCAAATGAGGTGGTGGGTGGGTCATGTCAGAGCCTGCCTGGTATTTGTATAATAAATACAAATATTTATAATATTTATGTCCAATAGCATCATTGCCTACTGTTTTACCTTTTCTTCCAGAAAGTACCTGGTGCTCTCTAATTGAAATAAAAGTATCAGGTTTGGGATTTTATTATCTATGTGATAAAAGGCACAGACTAGTTGAGTTGCTACTTTCTATGATGCTGTGGAGGAAAGACTGAAGTTGTTTTTCTCTCACATCAAGGAACATGAGAAACAAATAAACGAACAACAAAAAAATAAACCCAAAACTAAAATGGACTCTTGAGAAAGATGATTGGCACTTATTAAAATATTGAATAGATAAAATACTAGTTTACCTTGTTTAAATGTTCTGAATATTGAGGTGGACGTTTCTGGATATGTCATGTGATGCAGGCTCACGTGGTTTTTGCTGAAGCAAGACCCGTGGGAGGGCTCGTGATGTTTATTGAGAGCATAATTGGGACTCGACGGACAGTGACGGGCGCTTGCATAGCCAGCTTAGCAATGCTTCGCTGGTTTCCCATCTTTGCCAATCTTCACTCTGTTGTGAGAGGCACAGCAAAGAACTCTCCCCCTGGCATCCCGGCTGGTTCTGATCACTCCCACTAACCCATGATGATTCAGTGAAGGCCTGTGATTTCTACTAGATCGTGCGGCGACTGCTGACTTGTGTTCGCTATCCTGACACTACTGACATGACTGCTGGTGTCCTGACAAGGGAGATTGGGATCACTCCAAAGAGCTACTTCTAAACAGGTCCAGATCCCCTTGGCCTATTTACTGTCTTTTCTTTCCTACCTTTGGATGGTGGGCAAGAAGGGGGTGGAAGCATTTAAGAACCCTTATTAAAAGTAGGCTTTAAAAAAATCTAAGCCTACAGAACATTTTTCTAAATATCCAGTAGAGCATTAAAATGTTGTATTTCTTGGGACTAGAAGAATGGCTCCATGGTTCAGAGCTCTTGGTTTTCTGGTAGAGAACTTGTGTTCAGTTTCCAGGACCCACATGGTAGCTTACATCTACCTCTTTGTAACTCCAGCTCCAGGGAATCCAGCACCCTCCCTCTTCAGACTACGGGCACCAGGCACCCACCCACATACAGCACACAAACACACACACTAGCATTCACATATGCATAAAATAAATAAATGTTTTCTAAAAAGCTGCTTTTTTTCTGCAAAAGGTGGTTCACACCTTTGGAATGAATAATGGATGTTCTACCAAGTAGAATTTCATATTTTTCCAATAATTATCCAGCATAACCGGATTTCTATACTTGTACAATTTTATTGAGCTTTTGTTTTGGTGTTACTTTCTTATGGTGCTTTAATTTTTTCAAGACCAACTCATTTAAATTCCCGTTAAGTCAGAACAAATATGTAGCCTCTGCCTTAGGATCTCTCAGGAAGCGCTGCAGAATTCATTTCTCATTCTTAGCACAGTCATGCCTCTGAAAAACACTAGGGAGCGTGATTTTCTTGATATGACTTCTGCTGTGCTCTCCCAGTAGAAAAGTGGAAAGGAACAGTAAAGGGGAATTAGATACACCATAAACAAAACAGACTGTGCATTTTAATAAAATAGGGACTGTGATCCTGAGCCCAAGGTGGGCAAGCGTTGAGTCTAGGTTTCTAATTGCTAGACGGGAATGCGGAAGTCCCTTGATTGCGGTCACTCTGTACACATTGTTAGTAAGGTCTCAGGCACCCAGCCCTGTCTGCTCCAGCACCTGCCTTGTGCGACGTGTGAAACACGAAACCACCAAGCAGGAAAGCCAAGGCACGTGTTTCTGGAAGTACATTTTCTATAACTCATAGCTTGTAGGCAGGAAGTGAAATGGGTGGGAGTTTATGTATGCAAATGAGCACGCATGTGTGCACGCATGCGGACACCTAAGGGGTTGACTTTCAGTGTCTTCCTCACTTGCTTTCCTACTTTGTTTCTTTGTTTCCTTCTCTCTCTCTCTCTCTCTCTCTCTCAAGAGGTTTTCTTACTGAATCCACTGCTCATCAATTCAGCTAGGGAAGTTGTCCCATGAGCCTCAGAGGTTCACCTGTCTCCACTCCTCCTCCCCATGCCCCAGTATTGATATTTCAGGTGTGCTCTTCCACACCTGGCTCATCTGTGATGCTGGGATTCTGAACATAAGCCTTTATTCTAGCACATCAAGCATTTTTCTAAATCATCTCACAGCCTCCAAACTTGATTTTGTCTCCAAGGAGCAAGAAATCTGTCTGACAAGCAGAAGTATATTTTTAAACTCTATATAACGCAAAGCATTTATCCCATGGCTCTACCTGAGTCCCATATAAATCAATTCATATCTTTGTCTCGGCATATTCGGAACTGGTCGCCACTACTCAATATAGACTCTTGACAGATATGGTGATGACCGTATCCACCGAGTACCTCAAGTGCCCAGCGCTATGTCCTTATATAGATGATTCCATTTAAAATCTATAACAATAACCTCATAAGGTATGTAGCATCTTATCCACATTTGTAAATGAGAGGAAGGGAAGGTTTAAAGTTTTAAGATTCCTCAGGTTCACACATCCAGCAAGGAACTTGTTTGTAAAACCAGATTGATATCTTTAAATTTGATTTGCCACATTCTCAAATGCCTCTGATCTACAGCAAATAAGGCAGAGAAGAACTTAAAGTCTAAGGTGGCATAGACATCATTGTTAAACTAATTTGGAGCTTTGGGGCTGCTAATCAAATGAGGCAAGTCCCTACTAAGCTGGATTTATGTGTAATGTAAGGTGGGAAGTGCTTGAAAGGTGAAAGATCATTGTAGCATTTAGAGACTAGGGTTAAATCTACTTCAAAGTACCAGTCAAGTAGCCCAAGAGAAGATGCTGAGCTATGGAGAGGGACAAGAGTAAACTGGACCATTCTCTTATAATTCTTTTTCTTCCATTGGACAGTCCTTTCACCAGATGGGAGGTGTGACATACCACACACGTGATGAGGAAGATGCTGTTTATACAGAGCTTTCGAGGAAAACCATGATTATTATTATGTGCTTAAGGGAGCAGCAGGCATCCTTCGGTTCATAGTTGAATGGATGCAGGCCCAGCCTGCTGTATGCAGTGTCTGGGGCTGCATGCCAGGGGGGGATGTGATGGTTAATCTTCATTGTTGACCTGGCTGGATTTGGAGTCACCTAGGAGACGTGCCTCAGAGCGTTTCTGTGAAGGTGTTACCAGAGAAGTTTAAGGGAGTACAGAAAACTCACCCTGAGTGTGGGTAGCACTGTCTCATGGCTTGGTGCAACAAACCAGACAAAAAGAGAAAAGGGCAAATGCAAGCCAGCATCAGCATCCATTCTTTCTGCTTCCCAACAGCCTTAATGTGATAAAAGTCCTCCTAGAAAAGCAATCTAATAGAGAAAGGATTTGTTTTAGCTCAGAGTTCAAGGTACAGTCCATCATGGTAGGGAAAGCAAGGAATCCACAGTCAGGAGACAGAAAGACATGAGCGTATGCTTGCTTAGTAGTTAGCTCACTTTCTCTATTTTATGCAACGCTGGATGCTCTGCCAGAGCCTGTTCTGGCTCACAGTTAAGACCAGTCTTCCCATGTCAATTACTCTAATTCAGATAACCTCACAGACTATTAAGGTTAAAGAGGCCACCTTAAAAGCAATAATCCCTCATCAGTGTGTCTAGGAGCAGTACATCAGTTGTGTGTACATGCATGTGTGCAAGTAAGTATGTAAGCAAACATGTCTATCTAGGGCCTGAAAGGGGTCTCCATCTACTGATTTCTATTCTTATCTATGCTTAGATCTGACAGGTAATCCACTTCCAAGTGGTCACTCTACCTTGATTTTTGAGGCAAGGTTTCCCACTAAACTTGGAGCTTGAGTCTTGTTAATGAGTCTAGATTCTGTCAAGTTGACAATTAGCACCAACCACCATACTGGCTATGAGCACAAAGTGACCAGTGGCTTCATACACCTGCCACCATGTCTTCTTTGCCATAATGAACTATATCTACTCAAACCTGGAGCCAAAATGAATCTTTACCCACTTATATAGCTTCATACCAGGGATTTGGTTACAAACACCAAGGAAATAGTGTGGTGGACAAATCTAAACACATCATCTTCTTCTATGTGCTTGTGTGGGAGAAAAGACTCCAGCAACTACAGTACTGGGAGCAAATGCATGTGTCTGGAGGTATTTCTGAAACACAAAAGCAGGCATTATCAGCATGGTTGTCATCCCGGAGGGATGCATAAGGGTCCTTTCCATGCAAAATGAATTTATGGGAGCTTAAGATTGGACAAAGGATCTCTAGGGGCAGTTGAAGGCTTTTTGAAACACTCTTGAAAATAACCACTTCAGACCATGTGCACATGGCTAGCAAGGTCTTGTAGCAGCTGCTTTTCCAGAAGCAGGGCTCAGGAGCACATGGAGAGGAAAGCAAGGGAAGAGAAAAGCAGAAAGTAGGGTGAGAGGACCCATGGCTTCTGGGGAATTTATATTAGACCTCCTTACAAAGTTTAGGAAAAAGCTGGTCTAGAAACTCACACAACTTGGGGCATTTTCTCCTGTGTATTTGGATTCTTTTGCTTTCAGTGTTTCGAGCTTTCAGCACACCTGTTAGCAGGATTGGAAAAATTACCTGACAATAAAAACCAAACGCAGATCCCCAAAGTCCAAAGAAGCTACTTTGAGATCCACTGCTGTGCTAGAGGACTTCACCTCCCAAAGTCTGGCTTCCAACATCCCTCCCCCTTCTCTGCCTCTTCCCCTACCCCCTCCCATTTGCTGACCCAGAGCAGTGAGAGAGGGTGGGGGCCCCTGCCCTGCTCTCCTCTGAGAGTCAAATGCCTGCTACATTTTTAATGCCACCCCAAGACTCTGTGTCAAGTTTCCAGGAAGGTTGCCAGGGTTATCTGCTTCCTGTTCATAGGCAGTTCCAAAACTCAGAAAATAAACAGATGTGGCTCAAAACACTGCATCTTGTATTTTTAGAGAAGATTGGCATCTAGAATTGTGCAGCCTGGTCCAACATTCTGAAATTCCCCTCTTGTGCTATGATCACAACCATGTTATTATTCTTTTTCCTCCTTCCTTCCTTCCCTTCCTTCTGCTGGGAGATGTGGGAACCCCCTGCATTGGGAAGCATGACTCATCAGACTGTCCCACAGTGAGAGAGAACTCAGGAGGTACCCACAGAGGCCAGAGCCACTAGCCCATCCTCCATGATGTTGGGGATCAAGAAGTCACTGGTCTCCTGGGTAATCAAATGATCACTCTGAAATTGCCCTCAATTTTGGAATCTTTTGTGGAAGTTTGTCTAGTGCATGTCGCTGCTTGCTAAAGAAAGTGCCTAAATTGAAAACACTAAAGCCAAATGAAGATATATGTGTTACTAAAATTCAAGGTGACTTTATCTTTCCTTAAAAAAACAAACAAACCTTCATCTACTCATTAAATTCAGAAAATAATTATTCATTGCATCACAACTTAATATATATATTGGAAAAAGAAACAATGATAGCCCTTGTAAGATCATTGTGCAAATATTAGCCCTGCTAACAGTTTGAGATATTCATTACTTATATGTGTTTCCCGCGGGATGTTGTTTTGTTATTTACCACATTTTAAAAAAGTAAATGTATCCTCTAGTACCAACTGTTCTGTGTATGTACGTGCACGTGTGCACACACGGGTACATGTGTCTGTGGAGGTCAGAGGTATTTTTTGTTAACTGCCTTTCACCTTATTTTTGTGGTAGGGTCTAGACTAGCTGACCATCAAGTCTCTCTGCTTGCCAGCACCAGGATGACAGGCATAGATCCCCTTGCCTGGCTTTTTTTTTTTTTAAAGATTTTTTTGGGGGGGGAGAGGGCATCTGTGCCCTTTCCTGTGTAGCGAAAACCTTCTCCAAGGTCTATTTCTTCTTCCATAACCGTGATACTACCTCATCAACCTCACTTTTAAAATTGTAGATGCGATAAGGCTGCGTGCTTGTGTGAATGCGCAGAAGGGCTACAAGTGGGGAGGTTAAAAGTCACTTAATTATTGTCCCCACAATGTTTTTGTGAAACAAGTTCTCTCAGGGTGGTTTGAATTAAAATGGCTCCATAGGCCCATAGGGAGTGGCACTGTTGGAAGAGTGGCCTTGTTGTTGAAAGTGTATCGCTGGGGTTTGGGCATTGAGGTTTCAGAAGCTGGAGCCAGGCCTAGTGGCTCACTGTCTCTTCCTGCTGCCTGTGGATCTAACTCTCAGCTCCCTCTCCAGCACTATGCCTGTGTGCAGCCAACCTTGCCGCCACAGAACCTCCGAACTGTAAGCCAGCCCCAATGAAATGTTCTCCTTTATAAGAGTTGCTGTGCAGACCCTCAGAAAAATGAACATAATACTACTTGAGGATCCAGCTATTCTACTCCTGGGCATATACCCAGAAGATGCTCAAACATGTAATAAAGACACATGCTCCACTATGTTCATAGCAGCCATATTCATAATAACCAGAAACTGGAAACAACCCAGATGTCCCTCAACAGAAGAATGGATACAGAAAATGTGGTACATTTACACAATGGAATACTACTCAGCTATTGAAAACAATGACTTCATGAAATTCACAGGCAAATGGATGGAACTTGAAAATATCATCTTGAGCAAGGTAACACAGTCACAAAAGAATGAACATGGTATGTACTCACTGATAAGTGGTTATTAGCCCAAAAGTTCAAAATACCCAAAAGTCACTTCACAGCAACCATAGGGCTGAGTGTGAGGTCCCAGATGGAGGAGTTGGAGAAGGGACTGAAAGAGCTGAGGGAGTTTGCAGCCCCATGGAGGGAGCAACAGTGGCAACTGGCCTGACCTCCCAATGCTCCTGGAGAATGGATCACCAACCAAAGAATACACATGGAGGGACCCTTGGTGCTGGCCACATATGAGGCAGAGGAGGGTCTTGTTAGCCATCAGGGGGAGGAAAGACCCTTGGACCTGAGGGTGTTAGATCCCCCAGTATAGGAGAATGCCAGGGAGGGAAGACGAGAGTGGGTGGGTGGTTGGGTGGAGGAATACCCCCATAGTGGCAGGGGGAGGGGGGAGGGAATAGGAAGGTTCCAAAGGGGAGATCTGGAAAGGGGGAAACATTTGAAATGTAAATAAAGTATGAAAAACAAAACAAAACAAAACAAAAAAAGAGTTGCGGTGGTCATGGCGCCTCATCATAGAAATGAAACCCTAGCTACAACACTCTTGGAACCTGGAATTCGTTCTGGTTATTCTTACTGGACAGTAGGCTCCAGGAATCCACCTGTTTCTGCCTCTCTACTCCTGGTATTCCAGGTATGTGCCACCACACCCAGCTTTTCACCGGAGTTGAGGATCTGAACTCAGGTTCCCGTGTTGTGTAGCATGCACTGTACTAGCTGAACCACCTCTCTCCAACTCCTCACCTTCCTTACTTGAAGACCTTCTCTAGTATAAGTAAAGCTTGCAGCAAGACAAGCTCACAAACCCACCTGGGTAGACATAGAAGAGGCACAGGAAGACCATGGACAAGGCAGGAAGTGGCTGGAAGCCTTTTTAAGAGCCTGTGCACTACTTCCTGTTAGGCCTGGAGACAGTCTCTTTAACTTAGTGGAATCCCTCGAAGTACGTTCAGGGTGGCCCCTCAGGGCTCACTCGTGTGCTTCCTTTCAGCTGGGCTCACCCCCATCCCTATCCCCCCACCCCTGTTTGAGACAGAGTCAGTTCAGAACAGTGTTAGCATCATTCTATTGATAGCAGGTGTTTCCTCAAATAGAAGCATGTGACTTCTAATTCCAACACACATAAGGTGTTTCTTTGTTCCTAAAGACTTGCTCAAAGACTGCAGGGTGTCACTAATCTTTATATGTTCACAGAAAGTATAGAGGCTAAAAGGGCTCAGTCTTATTCAATTAATTACTTCATGACCACGAAAAAAGTCAGTAGTGCACACAAAAGTGGTTAGTCTAGGGAGAAGGTAGATTCCTCAAGGAGGACTTCACTATGACACCCATAAACCTCACAATCCAGATTTCATAGTGTTTGCACCACTTAGGGCAGGAGGGGTATGGTAAGTGCCTTAGTTAGGCATTGCTGTGAAGAGGCACCATGACCAAGGCAACTCTTACAAAGGAAAACATGTAATTGGGGCTGGTTTACAGTTTCAGAGTCCATTATCATCATGGTGGGAAGCATGGTGGCATCTGGTGCTGGAGGAGCCAAGAGTTCTACCTCTGGATCAGCAGGCAGCAGGAAGAGAGAGGGATACTGGGCTGGGTGTGAGCATTTAAAACCTCAAAGCCCCTCTCTGTGACAGACTTCCCTCAACAAGACCACACCTATTCCAACAAGGCCTCTGCTCCTAATCCTTTCAAATAGAGCTACTCCCTGGGAGCCTATGGGGTCCATTTACATCCAAACCACCACACCACAGTAAACATTGTAAATGTGTGGAGAAGGTACTCCTTGCACAGGAAAGGGCTCTGAGGTCCCCCCTCCCCAAAGCTCTAAATTAAAACAATAACAAAAGTCAGGACAAGGGCCTGTGCCTGTCATCCTGGTGCTGGGAGGCAGAGAGAGGGGAAATCCTGGATTTTGCTCCAGCCAGTCTAGCCAGTGAGCCCCTGGTTCAGTGAGAGACCCTACCTCAAAAGTTAGGGCAGCGAGCAGTTAACAAGAAATACCTCTGACCTCTGTAGACACATTTACCTGTGAGTACACACATGCATGCACACATACACACGTACATATGCACAACTGTTGGTAACAGAGTAAACGTCCTTTCTAATGTGGGGTTCTGTTATGCTTTTATTAGGATCAGATAGCTCTGGAGTGGCTTTGGGAAATTAGGGGACATCATTGATTAGGAAGTTAAATCGGGGACCTAGTTTAGACTTTAAAGATATGCATTTGTGATCCTAAATCATTTCCAGTCACAGCTATACAGTCAATGCCACTCAGCCCTGCCTTTCAGTAATGTTCACATTTGCTCTGTTAACTTAGCCCAGGTTGTGACACCAAAATTCAAGGCCAGAGGTCAGATCAAAGCAGAAATCTAAGCCATAGCAACAACACCAACAGTATGTGGGTAATAAAGAAAGATCAAGATTTGAAATACGCAGATCAAGAACCTGAGTCTGTGGGGAGTTGCAAACATAACTAGCTTGTATTTTAATATCAATAATAAACACAAATTTGTTGGCTCATGGTGGTGAAGGAAGTGTCTCTTCCTTCTTGTTGGCATAATAAGGACTTTCCCAGTCACTGTCAAATAAAGAGGCAAAATGTCATATAAAAATTAAATTAGAGAGAAAGGGACTATTCCAGATGACAGCTAGGTGTTGAATGGCATTGTTACTTCTCTGAATTTATTTTTTCTTTGAGGTCTAGTATCTGATAATGTTTAACAAATCTGCAGTTTGTTTTGATTTTTTAAATTCCAAATGAACAATCACCTCAGGGGCTAATTTTGTGTTCCAAATTCTACACATCTTTATTAAGCAGGGCTTCTTGATTGCTTGCACCTTTGGTCCCTCAGACCTGAGCCTGCCACAGTTGGCCACTTAACTTGGCATGGGCATTTGGTCAGTCCTGGCCATTCCAGTTCCACCCTTTCTCTGCCCTCTGGCCTCTCCTGCCCTTGCCTGCAGTAAGTGGACCCCTGTGTTCCCAATCTCATTGGCTCCTGCCCACTTTGCTTCATGCAGCCATGATCCTTCAGGCAGGACCCTGCTCATCTCTTTTGTTTTGTTTTCCTGGGTCCAACTTCTGCCCTGAGGCCTTGCTGGAGCTCTGAACTTCCTGATTGGGAGGAGCTAGATCTAGATTGGCTAACCAATCTAGATTGGTTAACCGGATCTAGAACCGGTTAACCAATGGGAAGCTGGTGATTAGATCAGGTGCTACTTGTCTCCAGCAGGAAAGAATTGGCTCAGAATCTGAGGGTTGGACCATTCTGATATGCCATGGTGGCTTGGCATCAGAAGGCATGGTCTAGGCCCTGGGGACAGCAAGGGAAATGGATTCTGCTTGATAGGCAATCATGCTAAAGGTCATTCTGAATCTAATTTGAGAATTAAAATTTGAGAATATGAAAACCAGAATGGTCAGAGGAAAGCGAAGGAAACAAAGGCTCTGGCTGTTTGGGATTAATAGCTTCTCATCTGAATTGTCCCAGGCTTCCTACAGCGAGTGAATGGCAAAGTCTCTGTGTCACTGGGACTGCTTTGCTTTGCAAACAACTTTGGGAAGAGCTCAGCTGCCCTGGGAAGCCTTCAGGGAGGAATGCTGGGCCTTCTCATTCAAAGCCATCCTTAGGAGCTGAATGGCTTTTCTCTAACAAACACTTTTAGCCTATATCCAAATATCTCCCAGGGTTTTAGAACAGAAAAGGGTGAAGGACAAAGAGACAAAAATCATAAGTAGTTGAAGAAATGAACCCCTGGGACTCTTCCCAGCGTTCAGAAGTCAAGCTTTTCTCCCACATCCTCTCTCCTCATTATACATTCTTAACAGGCAGGGAAGTGGGCATCAGGAGAGATGCTGAGAGTCTCCAATCACACTGACTTGTCCTGCAGAGAAGTTTAAATGTGTTCCCAGGAAGCAGAATGACTCCTAGGTAAGAGTGTGGACTTTAGAGACCAGCATGGCCAGAGACGAGCCCCAGTTTGCACACAGCCTTTGGATCCAGGCAGGAGCTGTAGGAATCTCACTGCAGGATTCTGCAACATTCAATATTTCAGCAAATGATCGAACATTAAGTCACTGAAGCCATCCCAGGGAAAGATATAGACTTATGTAGACAAGAATTTTCACTCTTCTTCGGTGTCAGTAGGCTATGCCAATAGCTACCAGCAGAAACCTTAGGATGTGCCAATTGTTGTGTGGAGTGTGTTAGCCTTAGTGCCTCCAAATAGGACATTCTGAGCCAAAGAAGGTTCTAGGCTTCTTGACAGTTCTCTGGTCTTTTTATAGGCTACTATATCCCATGAGTCTCTTAGAAGTGGAAGCAGATAATATTTTCTTTTTTTTTTTCATATAGAATTATGCATGCATGTGTCTGTTTCTGTGTCTCTATGTCTATGTGTAGGATCTCAGGGGATCTGTTCTTGGCACATCACATTGTATTTTTATACTCATTAACCCTAGCATATAGGAGAAATCACCATGCCTACTGCCCTTTTGTGTTCTCAGTGGCAAGCATTTAGGGCCACTTGGATGCCTTTGGGATGCTTACTAAATACCAATTGTCCCTCTCTCTCCTCTCAGGGTTCCTCTGAGTCTTTGGCACTATGCATCTCCACAAGGCCATCAAAGTCACTCTGCTCAGAGGACAGCTGCCACTTCTAGAGTTGAGGACAGAACACTCTTCATGGTGGCATACAGCTCTCTGTTATGACTGTGCCTTGGGCTTTGGTTCTGGCTATTTAGCTCAATTAGATTCTCCAATAAAAACAAAAGGGAGAGGCTTTTAAAAAGATCCTTTAATGGGAAATCAAGATGATATACCAGTTATCCAAACACAGAATAAACGTGGCCTCCTGAGATGTTTGGCAATATCATGTCATGATTGCTACTAATGGGAGACAAGGCCCACTAATTGCCCAAAGAAATTACCCCACATCAGGGCTGAGTTACTCATAGAAGCCAAACCAATTTGCTGCTCTATAATAGTTAGCTGGTAAAGCACTAATGACACCCTGGCCACCCAAACAAACATAGTATTTCAATACCAAATAAAAATTGTTGCCAGGAAAATGAGTGTTTTCTCCTCTGGTCTTTTGCCACTAAAAGACTGTCCATTGGTTTGAGGCCTGGTGACAAATGTACAAGAGATCCCTTTATATCCCGGACTTTTGTTGTTGTTGCTCCATTTGGTTTTTGAGACAGGGCCTCACTATATAGCTGTGCTATCCTGGATCTTGCTGGCCTTAGGTTAACAGAGATCTGCACTTCTCTGCTTCCTTGGAGTGCTGAGATTAAAGTGTCTGGTGAGACCCTGCAATTTTAAGGTCAGGAAATAGCCTGTAGCGCCGGGGAGATGGACCAGTCAATAAAGTGCTTATTATTCAAGTGTGAGACCCTGAATTCAGAGTCTTAGAACTCACATAAGAAAGCCAAGCACAGAAGTAGGCTGCTCTGATCCCAGAGATAGGATAGAAGGGTTGAGATGGGTAGAGCCCTGGAGTTCTTTGGTCCATTAGCTTGGCTGGAGGACTGGGTTCTGGGTTTAGTAAGGGATCCTAAGTCAGAAGTGTGTGAGTATGTGTGTGTGTGTGTGTGTGTGTGTGTGTGTGTGTATTATATGTATGTATGTATGTATGATGAAGGATGACAGGCAGACATCAGACATCAACCTCTGACCTCCATGTATGAACCCATGCACACATATCTGAACTTACACACATAGGCACACATAGACACACAGGCACACACATAGGTACACAGAGAGAGAGAGAGAGAGAGAGAGAGAGAGAGAGAGAGAGAGAGAAACAGCCTTTGACATTCCTAACAGATTCTTCACTTTGTGATCAGGTATGAACCCTCTCTCTTCCTCTGTTTCTCCCTCTGTCGCTCTGTCTATCTGTCTCTCCTGTCTCTCTCCCCTGTATCTCCCTCCCTCTGGCTGTCTGTCTGTCTGTCACTCTCTTCCTGTTCCTGCCCCCCTCTGTTTGTAATGATGCATGTATGTGTATCTATGTCCCCTAGGGACATATGAGAAGACTAAGAAGAATTTCCAACAATGGTAAATACTAATTACTAAAAAAAATCATTCCACCTAGTCACTAACAGGCCCTTTTCTCTGAATGTCTGGAACACTCAGCTAAGCCAGGCAGGCTGGAATGCTCAGCATGCTTCCAGTGTTTGCTGTCACCCTCCTCAACACACTCAGAAGCTCTTTAGGTGGGAATCCATCTCCACTTGGGATGCCCCAACCCTGAGGCTGTAATCAGGTCAACAAAGGAGGCTCAAGAAATGTGTGCTGTGTTGTATTGCACTGACCAAACCCTTGATGACCTCTTTGCTACTTCTGTTGTTTTCAGAACAAAACAACAGTCCCCCCAAAACATCAATTTTATTGTGTATTCAAACCATAGATCAGTATTTTGTTGGGGGGTTGAGGATGATGTGGTAGATGAGACTGTGTTATTGGAATCCAGCCCTCCTACCTCATGTATAAGGACAAGCATCCACTTAACATGATATGAGCTAACTAACCTAACAGATGTTTCCCAGGGCCAGGATCTCTTAGCCTGGGAAGTGAGTTACATCACAGCAGGTATTGGTGGGCACTTTCTCCCCTCCACCCTCTGCCTCGTGCCTGGGAATCAGAGCAGTAGGCTTGAACTTTATAACCTCCTCATCCTCAGAAAGGCATAAGGAGAGGTAGGCTACATGAAGGCCGTCTCAAAAGAGCAAACTCCACAGCGGAGTTCCAGGTAAGGTTACAAGAGAGACAACAGGGAGGTGGATTATGGAGCAGCAAGGAGCTCATTAGGAAGTTACTGGTGCCATGGAGAGAGCCTGTAGGTATACAGCATTAACTCTCTAGTAAGCACTCATATAGCCCAGGCTGGCCTTGAACTTCTCTTGTAGCTAAGGATGACTTTGAACTTCTACCTCCGCTTTCCGAGTGCCAGGATTACAGGCCTGCACCTCTATGCCTAGTTTAACTGTGATCTTCTGTGCCACCCTGCAATACAGAACATTCTGACTTTGAGATTTTAATTGTGAGAGAGCTAATGCTTTTGTAAATATTTTTTCAAAATTTATATAGTATACTGCTTTGATAATGCTAACCCTCAATTTAAAAGTTTTTTGTTTTCTTTTTAAAAGAAAGAGCGGTTACCTTCCCCATGTCACAGATAAGGGGTGGACATGGACACCAGCGGCTACAGTAAACTTCAGCTCAGCCTGGACACTTTCCATGAGGCTTACCTAGTCAAAGCATCATCACAATAAAGAGATCCACTACATAGACAAGGCTTTGTCTTATGTATGTATTAGGCCCCCTTGACTCTGTCCCCTTTGTGTATACATTTAGAAAATGTGTTCTTCATTGCAACCCGGGAACCTATATGATACAGGTAAATCAAGGCAGAATTTCCAGGGTGAAATTTCCACTGCCAAGAATTTCTTGGCACACTGTTCTTCTGAGATTTCCCTGAGGGGAAAAAAAAAAATCCTTGCAGTCAAATAACTGGGAATCGTTTCACGCCACACCCTCTGTTTGACACTTCTTGCTGAGTAAAGGTGCTGAGTTGAAGTCAAGAACCCTGTTTAAACACTAAAGTCCCCGTTTTCCAAAAATTTAGAATCCTTTCTTGATGCCTGCTGGTTGAAAGCCCCTCCACAGATCTTGTGGGAGCTGGCAGAAGTGAACAGAGAAAGTGACAGGGGATCCGAAGAGGAAGGGATGCACACAGAGTTCTGGAGCTTTGAAGCCTCTGGGAGAATAGTAACTGGTGACAGAGAACAGAAAACACAGCGGCCTGTACATCCAAAGTGGTCTCTGGAGGCAGGGGAGGAGCTTATGCCCCAGGAAGAGCTGTGGTTTGGAATTGGTTGTCCCTCACATAGCCTGGACTCAGGTAAAGGGACTTAACCAGTAAAAGGGTCATCTTTGGGGGCAGGTGGGATGGCTCAATGGGTAAAGCACTTCCTACCCAAGGATGCAAGCCTGACAGTGTGAGGCTGATCCCCAGAGTCTATCTAAAGGTGGAAGGAGAGAACCATTAACTCCACAAAGTGGTCCTCTGACCTCCACACACATGTTACAACAACAATAAGTAAAGTTTAAAAAGAAGAAAAGTTGTTTTTTAAGTTTTAAATGAAAGAACCGCTGTGCAGCGGGAACAGCAGGGACTGCACCTCTCAAGTTTAAGCCTGGTATTGACCCCGGCCTCCAAATGGAAGATCAGGTTAGGGCAGCATCAGAACCTTCCTTTCTGGCTCACTCTAAAGAGACAGTAGGCTAGCTTAGACCTTCCCAGTTTCTTCCCCAGAACTCTGATATGGGAAGCCATGGGAGAGGACACACAGAGAATGAGACTAGTGTTAGTTATCAAAATGAAGACACCTGACGAGTCTAAGAGCAGACCTGGAACATACAGAAAAGAAACTCTCTGAGACCCTAGTCAGTCTGCTCTTAGGACTGGGGAGATAGCTCAGTGGCAAGCACACTGGTTGTATGAAGATCTGTGTTCGAATCCTAGCACCCACATAAACATAGTCATGGACAGCAGTGCAGGTCTCTAATCTCAGTGCTGCAGGAGTTTAGACAGGAGGATAGCTGAGACTTAGGAGCTGTTATTCTAATGCCAGGCTCAGTGAGGAATATAGGCTTTGCACGCACACACACACACACACACACACGCATGCATGCACCCACATGCACACACACACACACACACGTATGCATGCACCCACATGCACATACACGCACACCCACATGCATGTACATATACTATACACAAACAACAACAATAATAATGATAATAATAATAATGATGAGAAGAAGAAGAGTAGGAGGAGAGGAAGAAGAAGAGGAAGAAGAGGAGGGGAGGAGGAGGGAGAGGAGGAGGGGAGGAGGAGGGAGAGGAGGAGGGAGAGGAAGAGGAAGGGGGAGGAGGAGGAAGAGGAGGAAGAAGAAGAT